>PISX010021694.1:0-33143 GCA_004024625.1 Mellivora capensis
GATCCTTTGCCTCTTTGGTTAGGTTTATTCCCCGGTATCTTATGGTTCTTGGTGCTATAGTAAATGGAATCGATTCTCTAATTTCCCTTTCTGTAATTTCATTGCTAGTGTATAAGAAAGCCACTGATTTCTGTACATTGACTTTGTATCCTGCCACGTTACTGAATTGCTGTATGAGTTCTAGTAGTTTGGGGGTGGAGTCTTTTGGGTTTTCCATATAGAGTATCATGTCATCTGCAAAGAGAGAGAGTTTGACTTCTTCCTTGCCAATTTGGATACCTTTTATTTCTCTTTCTTGTCTGATTGCTGTTGCTAGGACTTCCAATACTATGTTGAACAAGAGTGGTGAGAGTGGGCATCCTTGTCGTGTTCCTGATCTCAACGGGAAGGCTGTGAGCTTCTTCCCATTGAGGATGATGTTTGCTGTGGGTTTTTCATAAATAGATTTTATGAAGTTCAGGAATGTTCCCTCTATCCCTATACTTTGAAACATTTTAATCAGGAACAGATGCTGGATTTTGTCAAATGCTTTTTCTGCATCCATTGAGAGGACCATGTGGTTCTTCTCTCTTCTCTTATTGATTTGTTCTATCACATTGATTGACTTGCGAAACAATCTGAACTCTTAAGAACAAAACTCAAGTTTATAAAATTACTAAACCCAGTAAAATGTTGTGATAATTCTGGTATATATGTAATCAATTTTCTTAGATCTATCTAAAAAGTTTTTTTAAGTTTTTTATTTAAATTGTAGTTAGTTAACATACAGTATAATAAGAGTTTCAGGTGTATAATATAGTGATTCAACACTACCATACAACACCCGGTGTTCATCACAAGTGATATCCTTAATGCCTATCAACTATTTCAGTGATCTGCCCCCCCACCCCAGTAACCATCAGTTTGTTCTCTACAGTTAAGAGTCTGATTTTTGGTTTGCCTCTCTATCTCCTTTTTCTCCCCTTTTACTTTTTTGTTTTGGTTCTCAAATTCCACATTTGAGTGAAATAATGTGGTATTTATCGTTCCCGGACTTATTTTGCTTGCCAAAATATTCTCTACCACAATCATGTCGTTACAAATGGCAATACTTTATTCTTTTTTATAGCTGAGTGTGTGTGTGTGTATATATATATAATATATATTATATATATATATTTTGAGGAATTTATTATTATATATTATTATATATATTTAATATATATATTAAATATATATAATTATATAATTATATATATAATTTTGAGGAATTTCCATACTGTTTTCCAGAGTGGCTGTACCAGTTCACATTCTGACCAAGAGTGCACGAGGATTTCTTTTTCTCCACATCCTTGCCAATAAATACTTCTTAATTCTTGTATTGTTGATTTTAGCCATTCTGACTGGTGAGAGGTGATATCTCATTTTAGTTTTCACATGCATTTCCCTGATTACCAATGAGCACCTTTTAATCTTTCTATTGGCCATCTGTATGTCTTCTTTGGAAAAAAATGGTTATTAATATAATCTGTCCATTTTTAAAGGGATTATTTGGGGTTTTTTGGTGTTGAGTTTTACAAGTTCTTTATATATTTTTTAATACTAACATGTTATCAGATATATCATTTGCAATTACCTTCTCCCATTCCATAAGTTCAGGATTTTTTTTCTTTTTATTGTTTCCTTTGCTGTGCAGAAGCTTTCTATTTTGATGAAGTCCCAATAGTTTATTTTTGGTTTTGTTTCCCTTCCATCAGACATATATCAACAAAGAAGTTGCTATGGTTGATGTCAAAGAGGTTACTGCCTGTGTTCTCCTCTAGGATTCTGATGGTTTCCTGTCTCATGTTTAGGTCTTTAATAGATTTTGAACTTATTTTTGTGTATGGTGTAAGGAAGTGGCCCAGTTTCATTATTTTGCATGCTTTCCCAATGTATTCTTAGATTTATCACAAAGAGAATAATAAATGGTATCTTTATAAGCTCTAGTCATCAAGATATTATGGTAATCATACAAAAATAGAAACATAGGTAAATAAAAAAGAATAGAAACCCCAGAAATTTAACCTAGAAGTATATACTCAATTATTCTTCAACAAAGCATGATGGGAATTATTGCCTGCATATTTTCAGATCACAATACTTTGTAAGTTGAACTCAATCACAAAAGGAAATTTGGATGGAACTCAAATACTTGGAGGTTAAAAAAAATCCTACTAAAGAATGAATGTAGGGGGGTGTCTAGGTGACTCAGATGGTTAAGTGTCTGCCTTTGGTTCAGGTCATAATCTCCAGGTCCTGGGATCAAGCCCCACATTGGGTTCCCAGCTCAGTGGGGAGTATGCTTCTCTCTCTTTCTCTCTCTCTCTCTCTCTCTCTCTCTGCCTCTCCCCATTGTGCTCTCTCTGTCACTCCCTCAAGTAAATACATAAAATACTAAAAAAAAAAAAAAAAAGGAATGAATGGATCAACCAGGAAATTAAAGAAGAATTAAAATAACTCATGGAAACAAGTGAAAATGAAAACACAACTGTTCAAAACCTTCAGGAATGCAGCAATGGTGGTATGAAGAAGGAAGTAAATAGCAACACAAGTCTTTCTCAAAAAGTTAGAAAAGTCTGAAATATACAAGCTAATATTCCACCTAAAGAAGTTGGAGAAGGAACAGCAAGTAAAGCCTAAACCAAGTAGTAGGAGAGAAATAATAAAGATTAAAGTAGAAATCAATTTAAAAGAAACAAACAAACAAAAAAAACCAGTAGAACAGAACAATAAAACTAGAAACTGTTTCCTTGAAAGAACTAATGAGATCGATAAACCCCTAGCCAGACTTATCAAAAAGAAAAGAGAAAGGACTCAAATTAATAAAATTTTGCATGAAAAAGGAGAGATCACAACCAAGACTAAAGAAATACAATTTTAAGAACATATTATGAGCAACTATATGCCAAAAATTAGGCAATCTGGAAGAAATGGATGCATTCCTAGGAACTTATAAACTACCAAAACTGAAACAGGAAGAAATGGAAAACCTAAACAGACTCATCATCAGCAAAGAAACTGAAACAATAATAAAAAAAAATTTTCCCGGGTGCTGGTGGCTCTGTGGGTTAAGCCGCTGCCTTTGGCTCAGGTCATGATCTCAGGGTCCTGGGATCAAGTCCCACATCGGGCTCTCTGCTCATCAGGGAGACTGCTTCCCTCTCTCTCTCTCTCTCTCTCTGCCTGCCTCTCTGTCTACTGTGATATCTCTCTCTGTCAAATAAATAAATAAAATCTTTAAAAAAAAATTTCCCCCAAAATAAGACTCCAGGGCCAGATGATTTCCCAAGGGAATTATATCAAACATTTAAAAAGGACTAAAACCTACTCTTCTGAAGCTGTTTCAAAAAATAGAAATGGACAGAAAACATCCAAACTCATTCTATGAGGCCAGCACTACCTTGATCCCCAAACCAGACAAAGACACCATCAAAAAGAAAATTACAGACCAATATCCTTGATAAACATGTATGCCAAAATTGTCACCAAAATATTAGCCAACAGGATCCAACAGTACATTAAAAGGATTATTCACCACGACCAAGTTGGAGTTAACCCTGGCCTGCAAGATGGTTCCACATTTGCAAATCAATCAGCATGATACATCACATTAATAAAAGAGTACAAGACCATTTGATCCTCTCAATTGGTGCAGAAAAAACATTTGACAAGATACAGCATCCTTTCTTGATTAAAACTTTCCACAGTGTGGGTATAGAGGGAATATGCTTCAATATCATAAAACCCAAATACAAACAGCACACAGCAAATATCATTCTCAAGAGAGAAAAACAGAGATATTTTACCCTAAGGTCAGAAACACAAGAGAGATACCCACTCACACCACGCTGTTCAACATAGTATCAGAAGTCCTATCCTCAGCAATAAGACACAAAAAGAAAAAAAATGCTTTCAAATTCGCAAAGAAGAAGTCAAACTCACTCTTCACAGATGACATGATGCTTTATGTGGAAAACCCAAGACTCCACCCCAAAATTGCTAGAGCTCATACAGTGATGGCATACACCATGGCAGGATACAAAATCAATGCACAGAAATCAGTCGCATTTCATACACTAACAATGAGGCAGAATAAAGAGAAATTATGGAATCAATCCCATTTATAATTGCATTCAAAGTCATAAGATACCTAGGAATAAATCTAACCAAAGAGGTAAACGATCTGTATTCTGAAAGTCACAGAAACACTTATGAAGGAAATTGAAGAAGAAACAAAGAAATGGAAAAACATTCCATGCACATTGACTGGAAAAATAAATATTGTTAAAATATCTATGCTACCCAGAGCAATCTACACTTTCAATGCAATCTCTATCAAAATATCATTGACATTTTTCAAAGAGCTGGAACAAATAATCATAAAATTTGGATAGAACCAGCTGAGACCCTGAATAACCAGAGAAATGTTGAAATAGAATACCTCAGTTGGTGGCATCTTAATGCTGGACTTCATGCTATATTACAAAGCTGTGATCATCAAGACAGTATGGTGCTGGCACAGGAACAGACACATAGATTAATGAAATAGAATAGGGAACTCAGAAATGGACACTGAACTCTATGATCAACAAATCTTTGACAAAGCAGGGAAGAATATCCAATAGAAAAAGGGCAGTCTCTTCAATAAATGGTGCTCAGAAAATAGGACAGCCACATGCAGAAGAATAAAACTGATGAAACTGGACCATTCTTTTCCACCATACACAAAAATAAATTGGAAATGGATGAAAGACCTCAATGTGAGACAGGATTCCATCAAAATCCTAGAGGAGAACACAGGCAGTAACCTCTTCGACCTTGGCCACTGCAACTTATTTCAAGACACACCTCCAAAGGCAAGGAAAACAAAAGCAAAAATGAACTATTGGGACTTCATCAAGATAAATATCTTCTGCACAGCAAAAGAAACAGTCAACAAAACTAAAAGGCAACAGACAGAATGGAAAAAGATATTTGCAAATGATAAATCAGATAAAGGACTAGTATTCAAGATCTAAAAAAAAAAAAAAAAAAAAACCTTATCAAAACCAACACCCCAAAAAAACAAATAACTCAGTCAAGATATGGGCAGAAGACATGAACAGACATTTCACCAAAGAAGACATACAAATGGCCAAGAGACACAGGAAAAAATGCTCCTCGTTACTCAGCAGCAGGGAAATACAAATCAAAACCACAATGAGATACCACATCACACCAGTCAGAATGGCTAAAATTAATAAGACTGGAAACATCAAATGTTGGTAAGGGTGTGGAGAAAAGGAAACCCTCTTACACTGTTGGTGGGAATGTGAGCTGGTACAGCCATTTTGGAAAAAAGTATGGAGGTTCCTTAAGACTTTAAAATTGAGCTCCCTACAACCCAGCAATTGCACTACTAGCTATCTACCCCAAAGTTAAAAATGTAGTGATAGGAACAGATCCTGCACCCCAATATTTATAGTACCAATGTCCAAAATAGCCAAATTGTGGAAAGAGCCCAGATGTCCATTAACATGAATGGGTAAAGATGTGGTATATATATACATCGAAAACTCAGCGACCAGAAAGTTTAAATACTTACCATTTACATTGACATAGATGAAACTGGAGGGTATTATGTTGAGCAAAATAAGTCAACCAGAGAAAGAAAATTATCATACAGTTTCACTCCTATGTGGAATATAATAATCAGCACAGAGGATCATAGGAAGAGAGGGAAATTCAATGGGAAATCAACAGAGAGGTAGACAAACCATGAGAGACTCTTAACTATAAAACAAATTGAGCATTGTTAGAGAGGAGGTGTATGGGGGAATGGGGTAATTGGGTGATGGGCATAAAGGAGGGCATATGATGTGGTGAGCAAAGGGTGTATACACAACTGATGAATTATTGAACACTACCTCTGAAAATAATGATGTACTATATGTTGGCTAATTGAATCTAAATTTAAAAAAAAGAAAAACAATCTGTTTTATAGTTTGCCTCTTTTTCCCACTGTGTTCATTTATTCTGTTACCTAAATTCCACATATGAGTGAAATCATATGGGATTTGTCTTTCTCTGACTGACTTATGTCACTCACTATATACTACACTCTATCTCTAACCAAAGATTTCATTGTTTCTTATGGCTGAGTAATATTACATTTTTTATATATACCACAACTTCCTTATCCATTTATCAGTCGATGGACATTTGGGCTCTTTCCATAATTTGGCTACTGTTGATAATGATACAATAAACGTTGAGGTGCATGTGTCCTCCTGAATCAGTATTTTTGTATCCTTTGTGTAAATACCTAGTAGTTCAATTTGCTGGGCCTTAGGATAGTTTGGTTTTTTGTTTGTTTGTTTGTTTGTTTGTTTTTTAAGATTTTAATTATTTATTTGAAAGAGAGAGAGAGAGATCATGAGTAGGAGGGAGGGGCAGAAGGAGAGGGAGAAGCAGACTCTCCACTGAGCAAGGAGCCCAATGCGGGACTCAATCCCAGGACCCTGAGATCATGACCCGACCTGAAGGTAGACACTTAACCAACTGAGCCACCCAGGCGCCAAGGATTGCTCTATTTTTAACTTTCTGAGGAATCTCCATAACATTTTCCAGAGTGGCTGCACCAGTTTGCATTCCCACCAACAACGTAAAGAGTGCTCCCGTTCCTCTGCATTCTCCTAAACATCTATTGTTTCCTGTGTTGTTAATTTTAGCCATTTTGACAGATGTAAGGTGATATCTCATTGTAGGCTTGATTTGCCTTTCCCTGATGATGTGTGATGTTGAGCATCTTTTCTTGTGTCTGTTAGCCATCTGTAAGTCTTCTGAAAATTGTCTATGTCTTCTGCCCATTTCTTCAGGTTTTTTCTTGGGAGGGGATGTTGGGTTTGATAAGTTTTTATAGATTTTGGATACTAGCCCTTTATCAGTTATGTCATTTGTAAGTATCTTCTCCTATTCTAAAGGTTGCCTTTTAGTTTTGTTGATTGTTTCCTTTGTTGTGCAGGAGCTTTTTATCTTGATGAATTTCCAGCAGTTAATTTTGCTTTTTATTACGCCTCTGGAGATGTATCTAGTAGGAATTTGCCTTGGCTGTTGTCATAGTTGCTACTGTCTCTGTTCTCCTCTATGATTTTCATGGTTTCCTGTCTCATGTCTTTCATGCATTTTTATTTTTACTCATGGTGTAACAAAGTGGACCAGTTTAAATCTATGTGTTGCTGTCCAGTTTCCCACACTATTTGTTGAAAAGACTATACCTTTTTCATTTGATATACTTTCCTCCTTTGTGGAAGATTTGACCATATAGTTGTGTGTCCATTTCTGGGTTCTCTATTCTGTTCCATTGCTCTATGTGTTGGTTTTTGTGCCAGTACCATAATGTATATTGGTGACTACAGCTTTGTGATATACCTTTAAGTCCAGAATTGTGACGCCTCCATCTTTGCTTTTCTTGTTTAAGATTTCTTTGGCTGTTCAGAGTCTTTTCTGATTCCATAGAAAGTTTTGGATTTTTTTTTCTAACTCTGTCAAAATTACTGATGGTATTTTGATAGGGATTGTATTAAATGTGTAGATTGCTTTGGGTAATATATACATTTTAACAATATTTTTCTTCCAACTCATGAATATGTAATGTTTCTCCATTGTGTTCATGTGTGTGTGTGTGTGTGTGTGTGTGATCCTCAATTTCTTTCATTGGTGTTCTACAGATCAAAAGATCTGTAGTTTTCAGAGTACAGATCACTTACATCTTTGGTTGGGTTCATCCCTAGGTATCTTATGGATTTTGGTGCAATTATAAATGGAATCAATTCCTTGATTTCTCTTTCTGCTGCTTCATTACTGGTTATAGAAATGGAAAGGATTTCTGTACATTAATTTTCTATCCTGTGACTTGGCTAAATTAGTGTAACGGTTCTAGTAATTTTTTGTTGCAGTCTTTTGGGTTTTCTAAATATACTATCATGTCATCTGCAAATAGTGAAATTTGACTTCTCCCTTGTCAGTCTGGATGCATTTACTTCTTTTTGTTGTCTAATTGCTGTGCCTAAAACATCCAGTAGTATGTTAAATAACAGTGTTAAGGGTGCCTGGGTGGCTCAGTGGGTTAAGCCCCTGCCTTTGGCTCGGGTCATGATCTCAGGGTCCTGGGATCGAGTCCCGCATTGAGCTCTCTGCTCAGCAGGGAGCTCACTTCCCCCCTTCTCTCTCTCTGCCTGCCTTTCTGCCTAGTTGTGATCTCTCTCTGTCAAATAAATAAATAAAATCTTTAAAAAAAAATAACAGTGTTAAGAGTCAACATCCCTGTCTTGTTCCTGACCATAGAACAAAAGCTCTCAGCTTTTCCCCATTGAGGATGGTATTAGCTGTGGGTTTTCCCTATATGGCCTTTATGATGTTGAGGTATGTTTCCTACTTTGTTGAGGGTTTTTATCAAGAATAGACTTACTTCTCAAATGCTTTTTCTGCATCTGTTTTTATTAGTGTATCATGTTGATTGATCTGTGAATATTGAATCATCCTTGCAACCCAGGAATAAATCCCACGTGATCATGATGAATGATTTCTTTGGATTTGATTTGCTACTATCTTGTTGAGAATTTTTATATCTGTGTTCATCTGGGATATTGGCCTGTAGTTCTTTTTAATGGAGTCTTTGTCTTGTAATTCTGGCCTTGTAGAATGAGTTTGGAAGTTCTTCTTCCATTTTTGCTTTTTGAGATAGTTTGAGAATAGCTATTAATTCTTCTTTAAATGCTTGGTAGAATTCCCCTGGGAAGCTATCTGGTCCTGGATTTTGTTTGTTAGGAGATTTTATTATTGTTAAAATTTCTTTGCTGGTTATGGGTCTCTTCAAGTTGTTTTTTTTTTTTTTAATTTCTTTGTTTCAGTTTTGATAGTTTATATGTTTCTAGGAATTTACCCATTTCTTCCAGATTGCCCATTTTATTGGCAAAGAGTTTTTCATAATATTACTTTATAATTATTTGTGGTGTTGATTATGATGTCCCCTCTCTCATTTATGATTTTATTTATTTAGGTCCTTTCTCTTTTATTTTTTATAAGTCTGGTGTTAGCCTTCATTTGTTGTTCTTCTTCTAGCTCCTTTAGGTGAAAGGTTAGGTTGTGTATTTGAGATTTTTTTTTTTATCATTTCTTAAAGTAGGCCTGTATTGCCATATAGTATCTTCTTTGGACAACTTTTTCTGCATCCCAATGCTTTTAGATTTTTGTTTTCATTTTCCTTTATTTCTATGTATTTTTAAATTTCTTCTTTAATTTACTGGCTGGCCCATTCATTGCTTAGTAGCATATGGTGTCGGCCCCATGTATTTGTAGTTTTTTGTTTGTTTGTTTGTTTTTTAAGATTTTATTTATTTATTTGACAGAGAGAGATCACAAGTAGGCAGGCAGAGAGGGAGGGGGAAGCAGGCTCCCTGCTGAGGAGAGAGCCTGATGTGGGTCTCGATCCCAGGACCCTGAGATCATGACCTGAGCCGAAGGCAGAGGCTTAACCCACTGAGCCACCCAGGTGCCCTGTATTTGTAGTTTTTACAAAGTTTTTCTTGTAATTGGTTTATAGTTTCATAGTGTTGTGGTCAGAAAAACTGCATGGCATGATTTCAATCTTTCTGTATTTCTTTAAGCCTATTTTGTGACCTGGTATGGGAACTGTTCTGTAGAATATTCCATGTGCACTTGTAAAGAATGTGTATTATGTTGTTTTATGGAATGTTCTGAATATATTTCTTAAGTCCATCTGGTCCAGTGTGCCATTCAAGCCATTATTTCCTTATTGATTTTCTGCTTAGATGATCTTTCCATTATGTAAGTGGGACTGATATTGATCCCTACTACTATGTGTTATCAATGAGTTCCTTTTCATTTGTTATTATTTGTTGTATATATTTGGGTGCTCCCATGTTGGATGTATATTTACAATTGGTATATTTTCTTGTTGGATTGTCGCCTTTATGACTATATATAATGCCCTGCTTTGTCTCTTTTTACAGTCTTTGTTTTAAAGTCTAGTTTGTCCAATGTAAGTATTGCTGCTCTGGCTTTCTTCTGACATCTATTTGTGTGATAAATGGTTCTCCATCCCCTCCCTTTCAATCTGCAGGTGTCTGCAGGTCTAAAATGAGTCTCTTGTGGAGCACCTTGCTGGCTCAGTCAGTGGACCATGCAACTCTTAATCTCAGGGTTGTGAGTTTGTGGGCCACACTGGGTGTGGAGATTACTTAAAAAATAAGCTTAAATAAATAAACAAACAGACAGGTAAGTAAATAAAATTAGTCTCTTGGTGGCAGGTGGGTCTTGTTTTCTTTTCCTTTCTGACACCCTGTGTCTTTTGATTGGAGTGTTTAGTCTGTTTACCTTCAGAATTATTGATAGATATGTATTCAGTGTCATTTTATTACTTGTTTTGCCCATTTTTCTGGAGATTTTCTTTAATCTTTTATTGTCTTTGTCACTTTTGGTATCTCTCTTCCATTCAAAGAGTCCTTTGTAATATTTCTGGCAGGTCTAGTTTAGTGGCCATGAACTCCTTTAGATTTTTTTTTTCTGGGAAACTCTTTATCAGAATAGGAAACTCCTATTCTGAATGATAGCCTTCCATGATAGAGTGTTCTTGGCTGAAGATTTTCCCATTCAGCACTTTGAATATATCATGCCACACCCTTCTGGCCAAGTTTCTGTTGAGAAATCTCTAGCTGGCCTTATTGGTTTTCCCTTGTAAGTTAAGGATTTCTTTTGCTGATTTTAAGATTTTTGTTGTTGTTGTTGTTTATCAGTATATTTTGGAAATTTAATTACAATGCGTCTTGGTGTTGGCCTGCTTTTATTGATTTTGATGGGAGTTCTCTGTGTCTCCTGGATCTGGATGTCTGTTTCCTTCCTAAGATTAGGAAAGTTTTCTGTTACTATGTTTTGAAATAAACTTTCTGCCCACTCTTCTCTCTCTTCTTCTTCTGGGACTCCTATAGTACGAATGTTACAATTTTTGATGGGGTCACTGAGTTCTCTAAGACCATTCTCATTTTCCATAATTCTTCTTTCTCTCTGTTGTTCAGCTTCATTATTTCCCATTATTTTTTCTCCTAGGTCACTAATTCATTCCTCTGCTTCTTCCAACCTGCTGTTCACTACATCAAGCTTGTTTCCAATGTCATTTACTACATTATTTTTGATAGATTCTCTTTAACTCTTTTATATCTATGGGAAGGGTCTCCCTGAGGTCTTCTTTTCTTAAGCCTGAGTCTTCTTATAACTACTGCTTAAATTCTCCTTCAGGAGGTGCCTGAATAGCTCAGTTGGTTACACATCTGCCTTCAGCTTAGGTCATGATCCCAGATCTTGGGACTGAGCCCCACATCAGGCTCCCTGCTCAGCAGAGAGTATGCTTCTACCTTTGCCTCTGCTGCTCTCCCTGCTTGTGCTCTGTGTGTGTGTCAAATAAATAAATAAAACCTTTTAAATGAATAAATGGATGGGTGAATGAATGAGTGAATGAATGAATTATCCTTCAGGCATGTTATTTATATCTGTTTTGATTGGATCTCTGGCTGTGGGTTTATCTTAATCTCTCATTTGAGATAAACCCCTCCATCTTGGCATTTTGTCTAAGTCTCTGTCTTCTTCTCTGTGATAGAAAAGCCATTTCTGTCTCCTGCTTCTGGAAGTAATGGCATTATGAATAAATAATGTAGTGCCCAGGGCCTGGCACTTCAGAGAATGTCTCTGGTATATCCTGTGTGTGCTGTGCTATTGTGTTTTTGCTTCTCTATCCATCAGGCCAGTCGTCTGCAGAGGCTCTCACTGCCTGTAGTGAGCAGCATTTGGTCCCTGGCATGAATGGTGCACATTTTAACTAGATGTGCTCTGATCTGCTTGTGAAATGAGCCCTGAACTGAAGCCCTGCAGAACTCCATCAGAACTGAAGCCCTGCAGAACTCTCTGGTCAAGAGACATGGTACCCAGATAAGGGTTTGTGCTGGACTTCTGGGGGAGGGGCTTATTACAATGGGACTGAGGTCCCATTGACTTATAAAAGCAGTCCTGCCAGAGCACTAGGGGGTGTGGCTTGGTGAAAGCAGGTTAGGCAGCCAGTGCTGGTGCTGAACTAATTCCTGTAGGTGGTTCTGTATTAATACTGAGAGGTGGTGGGAGAAGGGGGGAAATGGCACTTGCCAGTTCCTTTGTTCCTGGAGAGGAACACTGCATCTCAGGGACAGGTTCTGAGAAGAGCAAACAATCTTCCCCTAGTGTGCCCTAAGTGTTTTTCAGATTACTGCTTCCAAGCTGTCTGTCCCCAGGCTGTTTGCCTGCCTTCTCTTAAGGAGCACTGCAGTGACCTCCAGGCTCTATCCCAGGGAATACTGTTGATCTTTAAAACTCCAGGCTTTAAACCCTGCTGTTGCAGGAACTCACAATATTCAGCCGCTCTCATTTTCCAAGTCAAATTGCCGGGGGAAATATTCTCCTTGTGTATTCCCCTGTGTGCTCCTCTCTTAAGAACTATGTTTAATCAATTGTGATATATATTTATAAATTTCAACATCTCCATTTTAAATAAAAAATATTCCAACTTCATGAAGCTTATAGTCAAACCAAAAGAAATCACAATACAATGAGGGTCTAATAACAAATTGTTTAATAATAAAAAGTGAGATTATTCTTCTAATATAAATTTATGGAAGACACTGCCATTGATTCTTACATTTTATAGGCAAACTTGGACATATGATGTGCTATTCAATTTGACTCATATAATTGAGGTGTTACATTTGTAACAAATTATATCAAATACATCATGAACTAAGATATTTCACACATAACTTTCACAAGTAATTCTGTTTAAAAAGTTATTTTAAATTATTATTCCACCTAAGAATATGGAGGCAATTTTTAATTTATTTTTATATATATATTTTTAAACTCAGGTATAATTAACATACAGTGTTATATTAGTTTCAGGTGTACAATATAGTAATTCAAGAATTCCATACATTACTCAGTGTGTTCATCACAATAAGTGTATTCTTAATTCACTTCACCTGTTTCACCCATCCCCTCTGGCATCCACCAGTTTCTTTATATTTAAGATATGTTTTCTGTGTTTGTCTCTTTTCCTGTGTTCATTTGTTTTGTTTCTTAAAGTCCACATATGAGTGAAATCATATGGTATTTGACTTTGACTTTTTTCACTTAGCATTATAACTTCTAGATCTATCCATGTTGTTGCAAAAGGCATGATTTCATTCTTTTTTGTGGCTGAGTAATTAAATGATTCTGAGTACCAAACTATAATTAAAATTCATGTCATTAAACATAAAATCATTTTTGAAAGGACAATATCAAAACATTGTTATGATATTAAATTTTTTAATGGTAAGTTTATTGAACTACAAAGAAGTTTTAAGTTACACAGTAATGTTTGTTGTATAAACCATTTATGGTATATTACTTTATTATGTGTAAATCAGGAGGAAAATATTCAGGAGCTGCAATGCATTCTTTATTCTGCCTGTTTAGTTCTCTCAACCCTGACCTACAAGGATCACATTGTCTAAAATATGCCAATAGAAATGTGCAGTCAAGTGTCTCATTTAGTTTTACTATGTTCTGCTGTGCTACTTTCAATACTCTATTACATGATTACCTCAAGCCTCAAATAATTTTGTATTCATTGAAGATGATTTTTACATCTATCTTTTTTATGATGTCCTTTATTATTTTTATTAATTCTTCCCCCAACACCTCTAGCCTTTTCAATACTATATGCCTTCAGTATCTACATAATTTAAAATGTTAACATTATTGAAAATTTAAAGTGCCAGCTCATTTTTTAATTTAAATTTTAGTTATTTAACATACAGTGAGTGCCTGCTTATTTCAAAATTGATCCTAAAACAATGTTAGAGCTCATGTTTGCAAAAGAAAGGGTACCCATAAATCTTTTTTTGTCCAGTACATTCAGCCTGAGTGGTCAGTTTTATAATTGTTTCCATCAAGTTTTGGAACTGGATTGGATTGAAATTGCTTTCCATCTTGTTCAAAATTACACCAAGAAAAAAGACAAAATACACATCAGGTTTCTTCCCAACACAATGTAGGTTTCCTCTGTTTAGAAAAGTGCAGTAATTCATCAGTAATTTAACCTATAGACATTTGAAGGTTGGAAAGTACCTCTAAGGGGCTGTTGACCTTCAGCAACTGAAAGAACTAGAACTTCAGCCACAGTCAATATATATTTATCTTTCTTTTGGGACTATTACAACTGTGCAAGTAATGCTGACCTTGAAACTTCTAGTACAGGATGCACACGAATAATGTTCCCTAAAGGAAAAATACCAAAATAGGATACTTAGATCCAATATGCACATTCTGTAAAGATCAAAAGAAAGTATTTTGAACATTAAAATCAATGCTGAAAGCAATAAGCATATTATTCCTATGACCTGGTGGGTTTCTCCTAAATATGACTCTGGTTGGAATACCAGTAGACTAGAACCATCAAATTTGGAAATTCCAAATATTTCTGTTATTCCCAAAGTTACTTATATCAAGAGCTTGGCTTGTTTTCATGTGAATGGATCGTATTTTTGTTTCTCAAAGTACCATAATACTATAGATCTCTCAAAAATCATTATATCCCTATTGACTATATCAAAAGCATGTTTTTTTGTTTTCTAATCTGGAGAAAACTTAAATGGTGATATGCTAAAACTTTTTTAGTAATTTTCCATTTTATCTGATAAAATATTTGTTTTGGAGACTTTTTTCCCTATTAGCTATAGTGTGCATCCTCATCAGGGACCAATGGGAATACATATATTCCTTCAGAACACTGAGGAATTACTTAATATATAACAATTTAGGTGTGCTAAATAGAGTCCACAAAGAGTAAATTAAAATGTAACTAACAACTAGTAAGTAATGGAAATCCTAGGAGAATTGGCTGGGCATCCTGTTCAAATAAAGTAGGAAATTAAAGGGAAAAAAAAGGAAATGTTCATTCTTTTAAAAACAAATAGGAAATTAATGTATAAGGCTAATTGAAACTAAAAGTGAAGTTAGACCTTCTCAAAAACAAACATATCTGTATAATATTGGTAAAAATACATAACTTTTTACTTCTACAATTTCATTTTCCTAAAATACACATACAGATAACTGAGGCTCTATGAAAAAGTCTATGAATGGTAACAGAGACATGAATGCATAGATTTTTTAAAGAAAATAAAAACATCTCTATTATCAAAATATTGGTTTATCTGTTGAGTGGCACTGAGTCATTTGTATGTCTCTCATTGGGATGTCATCTTTGCTACAGAGGGAAACAACCACTTGTGATGACTCTTTTGTGGTCCTATCAACATTAAAAATATTTAGTCTCCCACCCCACAAAATGATTTTAACACAGTCAACACATACACCAAACCAAGAGAGCCACAGACTTGGTATATTGATACAAACCATATTGTTCCATTGAGAGTCTGGCCATATGTACAATGTTAGGGAAAGATTTTGTTTACTCAAAAAAAGGATTTTCAACTAATCTTATGATATGGAATCATTAAGTAAATCTTTACAGGTACTTTTCTCTATTGTGGACCAGCTTGCTTGAGTTGACTTCTGAATTGATCCACACAAGTCAACTAAACAGCAATCTAAACCTAGTTGCTCTTCAGTGTACTGGTTCATGCCATTTTCACACTACCTCAGAAAAATCTAGAGATCTCGCCAACATTTTAAAAGTGTCTAACCCATGTCAATCCAAATTATCTTGGTAATGTTCACACAATACTGTTTTTTTTGGTTGCTATTTAATCTCTAGCTACTTTCAGAATGACCTCTACAATAAATCTAATAACCTCCTTACTGTTTATTCTTCAATTCTCTCCTAATCCAAGTTAAATTTTATCACTGTTTACTTTTTTCATATTTTCCTCAAAATTTTCCCTTCTTTTAAAACAATATATTTAACATGGTAAGCATTATTTTAAGGATAATTGGAAATGTACCAAGACTTTTATATAACTTGTAACAAAATCATGATAAAATTCAAGGTAGCATATATTAGTTCTTGCATTTCGATCCACTGGTTCTGGGGAATAGAATGTAAGGTTTAAAAATGTCATTATTCTACTCAAATCATGTACTTTTTGTCCTCCTTCTAAACTGACAAATTCATTTGCACCCCAGAGCTGTGTTCCTTACTTTTCTCTGCCTAACCAACTCCTACTCATCTCCCATAGCTCAGCTTCTATACAGTTCCCATCTTTAATAAAAATTCCATTGTCAAATAAATTGAATAAACATATTGAGGTCCCTATTATGAGTGAAGCACTATGGATAGGCATTAGAGGTAAATAAAATAATAGAAATATTGTGTTACAATATTCTGTGCACAGAAAAGGGAAAAATCAAATGTAACTGTAGGGACCCATGGAAAGAGTAACATTTGAATTACTCTTAAAATATTACAGGCAGAGGGGTGCCTGGGTGGCTCAGTGGGTTAAAGCCTTCGCCTTCGGCTCAGGTCATGATCCCAGGGTCCTGGAATCAAGCCCCGCATCAGGCTCTCTGCTCCGTGGAGAGCCAGCTTCCTCCTCTCTCTCTGCCTACTTGTGATCTCTGTCTGTCAAATAAATAAATAAAATCTTTAAAAATATATTATAAGCAGAAATTTGAGCAGGGAGTGGGTCAGGGAACATTGACAAGGTGAACTATAAAGCTTAAGGAACAGCATTAACAGGATTAACAAGTCAGAGCATCAGATGAGCTTCAGGGGCCTTAATGGAACTATATCATATCAATCTCTTCTCTGGCCACCTATAGCACTTATTTGCTGTAGGGCTGTCATGTATTCTTTTTTGTATATCTTGATGCAAAACACTATAAGCTCTGCAAATGCCAAAACATCTTACATTTCTTATAAATTTCCCCTACAGTATCTATTATGTTGTGGGCACATAGTAGACAACCAACAAATAGCTATTGATTGATTCCAATGGAAGGCTTTATAGATAACTGTCTAAATATTAATTTACTTTGATTCTTTTTTAAAATAAATTATTTTTCCCTCTTCAGGGAGCCCATAAACACCCAGAAAGGATTTTCATGTTAAAAGTGAAGCACAGATGAAACCTGCACGCTATCAAAAAAAATGTAAAACTGTATTTTAAATACTATTGACTCTACACACTGTCTTCCTATTACTCAAATATAATAATGCATTTGGGAAGATAATCAGTGAGTTAAAAAGAAAAGCTGCTAAAATATGTACAAGTGTAAAGAGTGAAAAGATTTGATTACTTGCTTGTGGTGCTAAAGTATCAAAATCAATGGCTACTGAGGAATTAACCTTATAAATTTATAGAAAAATCCAACATGTAACGAATCCCACATCTAACTAACCATTTATTGCAATCCAAATGATTTCTAGAGATGCTGGCGAATTACATTCAACTCATAACTCTTTTATATAGAGTTATTTTATATACCTAAAATTTGGAGAAATTCACTTAATAATCATTGTCTCAATTTCCCTTTGAACTTGCTCCATTATCAGAGGCCCCTGCTATAGTCTCAAAAAGAAATCTATGTGTTGTTTCTTTTCTATTTTTAATGTCTCTGTAGAAACAATGGCTTTAATATTTAAAATCACATTTTGTATCAGAATCAAAGAAACAAAGTATTAGATTAGGAATCAGGAGACTTAGGTTCCAATATCAGCCTTCAAAACTCAACAAGTGCTTTGCTCATTTGTTTTGCTTCTTAAATTCTACATATGAGTGAAAGCATCTGGTATTTGTCCTTTCTCTTATTTATTTCCCTTAGCACTGTGTTCTCTACCTCCATCCATGTCATTGTAAATGGTAAGATTTCATTTTTTATGGCTGAATAATATTCCATTGTGTATATGTACTACATCTTCTTTTTTCCATTCATCTATTGATGGACACTTGGGCTGCTTCCACAATTTGGCTATTGCAAATAATGCTGCAATATATAGGGGTGCACTTACCCCTTTGAATTACTGTTTTTGGATTTGGGGGATAAATACCCAGTAGTGTGATTACTGGATTGTAGGTTAGATGTATGTTTAACAATATGATTTCACTCATATGTGGAACCTAAGAAACAAACAAGTAAGTGAAAGAAAAAGAAAGAGAGAGAAACAAACTAAGAAACAGACACTTAACTATAAGGAACAAACTGATGGTTATCAGAAAGGATGTGGGAGAGGAGACAGGTGAAATAGGTGATGGGGATTAAGAAGTGCACTTGTGATGAGCACTGGGTAATGTATAGAATTGCTGAACCACTACTGGAATTAAAATTAAAAAAAAAAAAAAACCTCAACAAGTCACTTGACTTTGTACTGACCAAAATACACCCATTTGGAAACATGAATTTCTGCAATTGGCATGCAGCCCCACTCCTAACCCAACTTTACCCCATTTGAAGAACCTTCTGAGTATAAATTAGAAAATAAATGTGAAATTTGGTTAACTCTTCAGGAAAAAAAATCTAATTAACAGATGGATTTCATCTTGGTTTGTTTCCAAACACTTTGGGGAGTGGGAGGAGAACCAATTCTTCACTTTTCTGAAAAGTCTTATATTTAGAATCAGCCATCCCATTCAATTAAGATTCAAACCTAGTAGAAAGTAATAGTGAATATACAAAACCAAGGAGAAAATCCCTAAAGTCTCAGAGTAACTTTTAGCACAAAATGACAATTCTCAATGAACCCAATCAGAGAGAAACAATAAATTCTGTGGTTTCAGCTCATTCTACTCTAGTTAAGCAAGTTGGTGCCTAACATGTCATTTCTATATAAATTTTGTCCCACTATAATATACTTGTAAGCTTTAGTCCTGCCTTCGGTAAAAGAAAATGTCAGGTCCTGTGGATGGGAGTTAAAGAAAATAAAGCACCCAGTGAACTGCTGAGGGCAGAAAATTTTCTCCCTGCCCTTGCAGGAGGAGACCAGTATATTCCCTGAATTATGAGATTTGAGTATATGTATTGTCAAGAGCTTTCACTTTTTTAAAAAATAGGCAGACTACTGTCTGAGTCACTAAAATACATGGCAGTAGAATTTATCTGCTAAAAGTTCAAGCCAAATATGGTAATGTAACAAAAAGAGCTCTCATCAACACTTAAAACTCTCCAAAGACAGCAGCAGTAGAGTGCACAACACAAAACTATAAGAGCTTACCAAAACTTCAACTACCCTCTTGGATAAAGCCTACATATTAATTTTAAGCAATCATCATTGTTTTGTAACATTAGTCTTTAGAAAATTATCTCTACTATTACTCTATATTTGGCTCAGGTAAGTAACTTTATACCTAATAATAACAGTCACTAAGGAGTACTGCTTATCACTGGCATAGTATTAAGTCCTCAATTAAGCTTCACCTTTTACCTACCAAGTGACATTGGTCAAGTTGCTTAGCTTCTCTGTGCCTCAGCTGAAAAACAGGGATAATGATAGTACCTTCCTCAAAGGATGTTGTGAAGATTAAATGAGTTAATACATATAAAGCACTTAGAAGAATCATTGGCACATAGTAACTATTCACTAAATGTTAGCTACTATTTACTAAGATTGCTTTTAATTTGCACACTGGCCTGGGGTGCCTGGGTGGCTCAGTGGGTTAAGCCACTGCTTTTGGCTCAGGTCATTATCTCAGGGTCCTGGGATTGAGTCCCACATCGGGCTCTCTGCTCAGCAGGGAGCCTGCTTCTCTCTCTCTCTGTCTACTGTGATCTCTCTCTGTCAAATAAATAAATAAAATCTTTAAATAAAAAAAATTTGCACACTGGCTTTTCTAAAGGAACTAAGAAATTTGAGATTATTAAATTTATATTACATGAATAAAGCAATGAAATAAGTCTATTACACTATAGTGCTTTGGTACATAATAAAACAAATTTAACCAGGCTCTTTTCATCCACAGAGCTGGAATCATTACTTTCTTTGAAGAAAAAATTTCCTTATGTTTTCTAGTGATTTTTCTCCACTTCCAATTATCCTCATCCACCAATGTTCTCCCAACAATAAACACATAGAAATGAAAAATTAGCACATAATGGCTGACCTCAAAATTTGTGGATTGTTAGAATTTAGACTGGCAGAGTGAAATCTATAACATTCATGTAATAAGCAATTGTGTTTTACTTATATTAAACATGAAGCCAATGTATGGTAAGATTTGGGTCTACAATGAATTGAACTATAACATTTAGGGCCAGAAAATGGGGGAAGGTATTTAACATACTAAGCCAGGAATGTTTTTTAAAGATTGAGATAATGAATATGAATAATCTTTTTGGCACACTACTATAATGGCTTTCTTATAGTACAAATAGTATAAGAATTGGAGAACATTATGGCTGAAAGGGATCTTAAAACCACTGATTCTGACCACATTTACAATTGAGGTAACTGAGGCCTAAAGTGATTGGAAGAATAGAACAGTGACACATAAATAGTGGGGACATGAAAAAACATACTAATTAATCTTTGAGAAGGTATTCAATCATTAGTCTTCATTTTAGGTACTGATTTTCAAGAAACTTAAAAAAATTTTCAAAACAGTAGCTTTTGAAATTTTTAGATTTCAAATTTTTAATGTTAGTCAAGACAGTCTTTACATGCTTATTTTTATTTAAATAGATTATCTTTGCAGATCTCTATATGGACACATGTCTCAACAGCAGACATTGCATAAGGTTGGCTCACTTATCTCAATTTTCTAGCACTTACTGTAATACTCTTAAACATTTAGATACTGAATACTCAGTATATGTACACAGAAGGTTTCATCCACAGTAATAAGTGATATATTCCTTTCAAAAATTATAAATCAACAGTGAAGCTAATCACTAGTATAAATTAATGATCATTTATCAATATAAACATAATTAAGCAAGTGAATTGACTTAAATTTGGCTTTAAAGATTTAGAAAATATAATTTAGGAAGTAGTCAGAGATGCATCATTATAATTATTTAAGACTACTATCAATTTTTTCATCCATAGAAGATATATTAAAGACAAAAAAGAAAAGTTAGGTCAATATCCTGTAAAACATTTTATAGAGATAAATTTATATAATTGGCAAACAATATTATTAACTGATTATTATATGGTAATATAACCGATTGTTATAATCTGGGTCAGGAACATGTTTTATGCACTTTTACAGGGATAATATAGTTTATTCTTTATAATCCCATGAGGCAGGAACCGTATAACATGTTGAGAAAACTGAAGCACAGAGAAATTAAGTAACATGTCAAAGCTTACACTCCAACCTAGTGGTGAAGCCAGGATTCAAGTCCAGGCAGTCTGTTTCAGTACCTACAGTATTAACAACTATGCTATGCTGTTTCCAAATCATACTAAAAATTTACATGCAATGCATTGCATGAAACACTGCATGAAGCCAAATAATGTAGTAAAATTATATACTTTATTATCAATTGTCATTATCTTATTTTTTAGAATTTCAGTGTTGTAATGGACTTCAAAATTATTCAAGTGTAATCTCTTCATTCTACAGATGAAGAAACTTAAGGTTCAAGGAGGTTCTGAAATTTGATTGTTTAAGATCATTTCATTAACTAAGAGTGAGCTGACACTAGTACTCACCCTTGTTTCCTATACAGTTAATACAGACTACATATGAAAGTGAAATCTAGGAGACTGACTCTAGAATAGTGGTGTTTTTCAGTGTGCTCCCCAGACCAGAGGCCTCAGCATCACCTGGAAACTTCTTAGAAATGCAAATTTGCAGACCCACAGAACATCTACCAAATCAGAAACTTAGGGGTGAGTTCCAGCAATCTGTGTTTCAACAAGACCTCCAAGGTTCTCTGATGCATGACAAAGTTTGAAAACCACTGGTCTAGATCCTGGTTTTCCTCTAAACTGAAATTATAGTTTTGGACAACTTCATTTTGTTTGTTGAAATCCCTTCACTTATACAGACAGAATGAGAAAGTATCCCTTTCATCTACTCCTATACACACAGATTTTATTTTTTATGTATATAGATATATGTAAAGTACTGTTTACAATATGTACATAGATAAACTGATGTTTACAAATACAATGACTAACACATAATTAAAACTATCTATATAATAACACATAAATTTGTATAACCATGTTATTTATATGTATTAAGTAGATAGTTCTGCCATACACCAGACATATTTCCATTCCAATGTCCATGCTCACCTACCTTTAAAAAGAAAGCCTTTCCCTCTACCAAAGTGACTCTTTTAGACAGTGAAATGCCTCCTCTTTTCTCTCTGATCTCAGCATCTGCAGACTACACTGTAATAGGGACACTTCTTTCATAACATGCAAAGTTGCTAAAATAGCGGTGACTCTAAGAAATGTGCTAAGTAGGGGTGGCTGGGTGGTTCAGTCAGTTAAGCGTCTGACTCTTGATTTTGGTTCAGGTCTTGGGATCAAACCCTGTGTCAGGCTCAGCACTGAGTCTGCTTCTCTCCCCCCCCCCCACCTGTTTGCACTCTCTTTCTCTCTAAAATAAGCAAATAAATCTTTTTTAAAAAAGAAATGTGCTAATTAAAAGAAACAAGAATGCATGATTCATGATTTAACTGTTTATTCGTTCATGTTATACTATGTACAAAAGTACTGACTCAACATTCAAAATCTTGATTCAAAGACAGAGTGTGCCCATAAGATTACCTTTATTCAGACAATAATTCTTAATAAGACAAAGCTGTAATGTTACTAGAATTCTGTTTCAAGGGTGTAAAGACCCTAATTACCAAAACGAAAAATTAATGTTTTTGTTTTCAATAAACTTTACCTTTTGCCTTTGCTCTATGAAAATCTGTCAGCAACTGAATAAGGGAAAAAGTGATGTCTTTTAAAACGCAAAGCGTGAATCTAGTCATTTACAAAGTTAATACAATATGAATTATTGGATAAATATAAATGTTTCCTTAATAAAAGGAGATCTCTATACTCAAGAAGACTGGGAGCATGTGTTTTACCACTCATTCATCTCACACTAGTGTTGCTTATGTACATTCATTTATAAAAGGAACTGCTTCTATTAAAACATGGGAGCATAAGGAACTGCTACACTCTCTCCAAAATGCACTGATTTTCTGTATATTTCAATGCTGAGCATATATATTAAAAAGTTTTTTAATCTAAATATTTATTTATTTTTCCTATTTAAAACTATTTAATTTTTTATTTAAATTCCAGTTAGTTAAGATGCAGTATAATATTGTTTCAGGTGTACAATATAGTGATTCAACACTGCTATACAACAGCTAGTGCTCATCTCAAAAAGTGTCCTCCTTAACACCCATCACCTATTTAACCCATCCCCTACCCTCCTCCCATCTGGTAACCACCAGTTTGTTCTCTATAGTTAAGAGTCTGTTTCTCGGTTTGCCTCACTTTTTTTTCTCCTTTGTTCATTTGTTTTGTTTCCTAAATTCCACATATGAGCAAAGTCACATGGTATTTGTCTTTCTCTGAACTGAATTATTTTGCTTAGCATAATACTCTCTAGCTCCAACCATGTCATTGCAAATGGCAAGACTTCATTCTTGTTTATGACTGAGTAATAGTCCATTGTATATAATAAAACCTTTAAGATGGCTTTGAACCTAATGGCCATGGAGATTACTCACCCCATCTCAAATCCCCATGTATCTTTATGACTAGAGATATTAGTTCAGCCCTCTTGTTACTGTATCCCCAGGTTTGTATTTCAGCAAAAATCATGATAAGTATCATGGGGCTATTTCTCACAGAGAGCCAAGAACTTGGGAATTCTTTTTCTCCGGTCTAAAAGAAACCAATTAACTGTCCTTCATAGTGAGGGACAAGTCTATATAGCATAGTGCCATGAGCTGTAAAACAGGATGCCAAGGTTCTAGTCCCAGTTTCAGGCAAGTAACAGATTGTTAAGAGTTAAAGGTAATAAGCCACTCTCATATTACAAATAAGACAACTGAGGTAAGCAGGTTAGCTTACTGGAGCCAAATGACCAGATTAGCAGCAGAACTCATCTCCTGATATCTAGCTCATCAATCCTTTTTATAATACCATAATACTTCTGTTTTAATCATATTATTTATAATATTCCCAACTCATAAAAATAGAAATCTTGAAAAGATTTTGGATTGTTACACAAATGGATACACATAGTAACTCATTGGTTCAAACATAAGAGAACAGTTGTGCAGTATCTTCAGGTCCTTAAAAGTTCATGAGTTTGACTATTTAACTTAGATTGGAAAGAACTAGTGGAGATATTAGACCTTTAATATCAAGGATTTAATCTTGCAGTTTCACAGATAAAATGCTGAATATCTTTGTACTACCTAGCAAAAACGTAGTTTGCAAAACTAATGGAAGGTGGATATAAAGTGGTAGATGGGCTGACAATCCACCTGAGAAAACAAGCTACTTAAGAACATTCCCACAACAAATGTGTGTAAATATTTATTCATTCAAATAGTTTACGATAGCTGCCAGAAAAGAGCAATTCAAGTTATTGAGTGTGCATGAAAAATTGCAGTTTTTTTGCTTTACTATTCTATAATGGGTTTTATTTTTGGCTTTTTATTATTGAAAAAAATGTTACAATAAATTAACTTAATATTCACTGTCCACATATTTTCACTTCAGAATTAATTTTTAAAAAACATTTGGCATAATTACCAATATTTTTGGAGTTACCTTGTAATCAGACTTACTAATTCTGACCAGATAATGTTACACTTTTAAAGTAATTTTTTTTCTCAACAGAAATAGAACTAATTTTCTATATTGTGCTTATAAGAAAAATCATATCCAAAATTCATTTGGAAAGATCAAAATTTTAACATCAAAAATGAATACGGTGAAATGAATAGTATAGTTTATATTTATAGTCTCATGTTACAATAGATTTACATGTGAATATTTGTTTCTGTTTGAAGTGTGTAATTTATTTTCCTGCAGCTGTCAGGTATAATTGGTATACAAAAACTACACATAATTAATGTATATAATTTGATATGATTAGACATATGTATACACTCAAGTTACTATCACTATACTCAAACTTATCCATCACCTCCAAGTCTCTTTGTTTCCCTTTGTTGTTGTTTTTTAATAATTTCAATTTTTAGAAATATCCTGTAACTCATTAGTTCAGAATGTCCTCTCCCAGGTGCAAATTGGTAATCTGACTTTCTGAAGTCTTATTTTAGTCCCAGTTAGTTAACATACAGTCTTATATTCATTTCAGGTGTACAATATAGTGATTCAACAATTCCATACATCACCCAGTACTCATCACAAGTGCACTCCTTAATCTCCATCACCTATTTCAACCATCCCCCCACCCACCTCCCCTCTAGTAACCATCAGTTTCTTCTGTGGTTGAGAGTGTTGTTCTTATTTTGTCCATCTCTCTTTTTTTCCCCTTTGCTCATTTAGTACATCTGAGTTTATCTTTTCTTTTTTCTACAGATTTGCTAGCTTTACTAAAATCTATGTGTGTCTATCTAGATAAATCTAGGTTTTCAAGTTGCTACCAAATTCTAAATCACAGAAATATTTTAAGCATATATTACATATAAATCATATTCAGAAAATTGTTTTGTTTTCATGTGACAGAAACAGAAGAGAGAAGCATATTCTTTTGCTTTTTAAAAGATTATTCAACTATTTATGACTTCTTTATAAAATTATGCTCCACTTGCTCTGTAACAATCAACTGTCCCTTTAATTTTGTATCCAAAAAATCTGAAAGAGATGGAAGTTTTGCTGCAATGGGGAAGAGAATAAGGCTCCTTTTATCTAAACCAAAAGAGCTGTACCTAATTGTTTTTAACATGTCTTAAAAAGGTCCCAGCCTTGGTTTCTACCTGATGCAAGCACATTTGATCTGTACTCAATGAGTAGTCACTGGTAATAAGTACTTAGATTCAGAGAATGAACTGCAAAGACAATGGTATCCTGCTGGCAGCCTGGAAGGAAGCTAAACATTCTTATTCAATTACATCTCCCAAAGTAAGGACACCATTTTTAGCAGCTTGAAATACCCCCAAAAATGGGGTTTCTCTTTTACTCAACTTAATTCTTAAAAAGAAAAATGTTAGTATTTATTTTAATAAAATATGAGAAAAAACATATCAAGTTCCTATAAATGATTTTCGTTTATATATATCTACGTAAATCTATATAAATGATTTCCTTCATGGCTGCAATCTGAATTCACAGACATGCTGCATTTAATCTGAATCAACCTAAAATTAAAATAATTAAGACAAAATACTCTTGCAATGCATATTCTTCTAACATCATTCTTTAAAGCTATTTTAGATAAGTGAGATAAAGCCCATTTTAAAAGCATCGGCTATGTAGATGTTAAACATAAGCAGTAAATCCACTTTTCTAAATTGCCCCACTTATTTTATTTAATCCTTCTTTCTGTAATTAGGAGGACTGAAATACACATGCATAGTTGCTTTCCTTTGACACCATTCTTTTATTACTGTCTCTTTCTCTTACATAGTACCCCACAGCAGCTGGCCTATTATTGTGATGCTTTTCCTCCTATCTTTTTCTTTATTGGTTTCCCTAGCACAAATAATTAAAATGTACTTACCTTCCACTGCTTTGGCTGCAACTAAGGGTGCTTTGGGTGCATATATCTGGGAGTGGGGTGGGGAGGGGACTATTACTGTGGAGGGGAGCTGGGGTTGTTTGTTTCTTTTTATTTTATTTCTGAACAGTGACATATTGATGTTTCAGATAATAAATCATTCCAATTTGTTCATCTCTGCAAGCAATGGTTTTAATCTTCATTTATGACTTGCAAAGTCTGTTTTGTTAGAAGCATTTGATAAAATACTCAATTACCATTTTTTTTTTTTTTTACGCTGTAGTTCAACTGCTGTGCTGATAAAAGGCTCCGGCTCAGAAGATAAACTGCAAATAATTCCTGAAGAACAAATGTCAGAGGCGGTATACGATGAATGGGATTTTTTTTTTTTTTGGAGCAGATTATTCCCTCACCAAAGTGACAGGGTAGTTCAATATTTATTTTGTTGAGAATGTCATTTAAATATTGTTTGACACCTGCTCCCTCTAGTCAGCTACTCATCACATTACAATTTCAAGGGACTTAAAAGTGAGATTTAACTTTACGTCTAGTAAGAAAAAAGAAACCAGTCTATAAACTGAGACTATACTGCTTGATAGTATGCAAATTATTTAAATAAATGGAAATAAAATCTACTCACTTTTGTTGGTTTATATGGGAGAAGAATATTTAAGTCTTGGCACCCATTCCTGCCCTTAGCTTTCAAGTATTTATTTTTGAGATCGTATTTGAAACCTTGCCGAGAATAACTACTTGTTCATTCATTAAATTGCCTTTTTCTCGTGATCTACTATTGAAAATGACCACTTTACTCACCCCACTTCTTCAATTTTCCTTCATATGCATACTTTAGGTGGTATTGCTCATTGGCTAAAAAGACAGCTCACAGTGCAGAAGGCTATAATAAACTAACTTTCTTTAATAGTAATAGTCTTATTTATCTCCATTTGCTCAAGCTGAAAAGTTCCTATTAAGTATTCAGCAAATGGGAATAGTTATCATTTCAAGTATGGGCCCCAGAATGCAAAATATTCCACTACACATCATCTTCCCAGGAATTCCTCTCCATCCTCCACTCCTAGTCAATCACTTTAGACAATTTCAAATCCAGCACTTTTTGCTGTGAATTTCAAGCAGTCAGAAAACGTCTTCAGATGAAAATAAGTCTTAATCCCTGAATCACTCTTCAGAAAGTTGCATGGCAGTAAAAAAAATGAGTGAAGAAGAAAGGGGATAAAAAATCATTAGAAGAAGAGGAACCAAAGAATTAATTTGTGAAATTTTCTGTTTGCTTTAACACCAATTGTTTTGATGCAATTACTTTATTTTCCACTAAATCCCCCTGTATTAAATCATTAAATTATCCCTGTGACAAAACATGTCACAGATTTGTATATTACCTCTACTGGAAACTACTACATTCAAGAAAAACACAGAGACACTACAGTGAAGAAGTGTGAACATTTACTTACTAGACATGTAACTCTTTGGCTCTTAGAACACTTCTGAAGAATACAGGTGCTCTGAACAGGAGAAGTAGTTGAAATTGAATCAACAAAAGGCAATGCAGATGACAGAAGCAATCAGTTTTTTTCTACTAAGTAAAGCCACTAAAATTACTGGAATCATCATAGATGCTGTTATGCAACGATAAGTATGAGTGGAACCAATATTGCCAAGAATGAAGATTGAGCACTCTGAATTATATCCTCCATTTTTACTTCCTGGAATATTTTAGGTATATTTGCAAACACATTAACTCCTTCTCTTAATAGAAGACAGCATACTGTGAAAGAAAAAATGTCTTTGGAGCCCCTTTATGGGTTCAAATCTTCATAAACTGGCCATGAGACAAGCCAGTTATTCTCTCAGAGGCTTGGATTTTTCGTCAGCAAAACTGAATTAGTAATACCTTATTCAGGGGTATATAAGGATTAAATGCGATTTTATGAGTATGTAAAAGGACCCAGCATAAAATAGAAACTAAATAAACTCATACTGAACAGATTTATTTTATTAAATTTATTTAATTTATGCATTTATTAAATAAATGGTGCATGGTTTATTTTTTAGAATTTCATTTCAAAAATTGCAATTCTTATACTAAATGTTAACTCTAGTGATTTGAAAATATGCTTACTGCAAAGATTCCCAAAGGAGTTTACTTATTGGGAGAACCTTGTTCAGTGACCTGTGTAAGCATTCCACAGTTCTTGCTGAGCATTAATGGGTTTTACGTCTGTATCTTCACATAGGAGAGGGTCTTGAGAATATGAGATTTGTGGGGCATGATTTCCTTCTCAAGAACAAAACAAGTTCAATCTTCTATCACTAAGTTAAAGATTCTCCACACTAATGTGATTCCCATTTAAAAGGAGAAAAATTAGGTCAGTTTGAAGTCCATAAGCTGTTCCAAAAATATTACCATAACTATTAAGTTTTGTCTGGTTTAAACTGCTTAATCATAAGGTTTGATATGCAAAAAGAGAGGTGTACACAGAATTTACCTATCTGAAATAGATATTTTTTGAAATATATTGAAAAAATAAGTAGATCAATTTAAAGCTGACCTATGTCCACTACAAACTTGAGAGATTTTTTAATAATCTATTTCCATACTTCAGATATATCAAAATTTCAAATAAAAATAAGCAGGGGGTGCCTGGGTGGTTTAGTCAGTTAAGCGTCTGCCTCTTGATTTTGGCTCAGGTCATGATCTCAAGAGTCGTGGGGGTGAGTCCCACATCTGGTTCCATGCTCAGCCAGGAGTGTCTGCTTATCTCCTTCTCCTTCTGTCACTCCCCTGCCCCCCTCAAATAAATAAATTAATTAAAAAATAGAAATAAAATGAACAGAAAGAAAATCTCTTATTTACTATAATCCCTATTTAACATTGCATCAATATGATCATGATTATCAAATAAAACTACATGAATGGATAAGAGGATTATTTAAATATAAGGGTGTTTGTCATGAAGAAACAAGGTTAATTAACAGATGTCAGTTAAAAGAAATTGCTTTAAACTTCTTAAGGTTTAAATTGGGTTTTATCCAGACTTAGAAATACAGCATGATCCCCCAACATCAAGTCATTTGGACTGGGCTAGCAGTTAACTTCCCTCCTCCTCCACGCTCAGTATTGTCAGATGTGGTCCTTTTAAAGGTCTGTTATTGCTTCTCACTTGCCTCTCAGAGAGCATTAAAGATAATAAATCATTGTGTTTCCAAATATTTATTTTCCCTTAAACTTCCTGTAGTTCACTACAAACATCATTACTTCTCTGCTAGTATAGTGATTCTGTTCATCATGCCTGAACCAACTACAGAACAGAGATTAAATACAACCTATATCCACAGAAATCATTGAATAAATGAATCATGAAATTAATATGTAAATTGTGTGTTTAACCTCTATTTATATAGCACTGTCACCATGTTGTAAATCTAAAACTAATTGCAAATTCACAACTCTGCAAAAAGAACACCATGGTAAAAGCTTGACATATTTATTAACTAAATATTGAACTACACTGAATAAGTAATTAACAGTAATACCAGAACAGGGCTAGAAAATTATATTTAAGTACAGATGTCACCTGTATGAAATGGCTAAAACTATTTCAGATTAGATTTTGATATCAGTCAAAGAATACTGCTATTTAATTTTGACATACAAATTTATTTCCATTTACTCATAATTCCATTAAACTTTTCATTTATAAATGTGCTTGTCACAATCATCCACAGAAATAAAAGTTCCTTTTGATTTGTTTCCTAAAAGAAAAGAAAAGGTGACAATAAGCCCACTCAAAGATTAGCCAAAATCTCAACTCAGCACATTAATAACATTTTGTATTTGATATACAGATAAACAACCAAAAATAAGTAATTTTTACATGCATTTTAGTGATGTATTGAATAACATTATTTAAATTTTTAATGGGTACCACAACCAACATAGGTACTTATGAAAAAGTATTTCTATAAATAACAAGTTACCAAAAAAATACAACTTTGAAGTTAAACATGGCCCATAAACATGTACACAAGAAAATGTTTTAGAATAAGTATTATCCCGTCATGCATTTTGATCATTGATTTTAAGAGGATATTCTCATTGCTAGCTGCTATACTTCTAATATGAGTTTCTATTAAAGTGCTATATTTATTTTTTTTAAGATTTTATTTATTTATCTGTCAGAGAGAGAGAACAAGCAGGGAGAGAGGCAGGCAGAAGGAGTAGGTTCTCCACTGAGCAAGGAGCCTGATGCGGAACTTGATCCCAGGACCCTGGGATCTTGACCTGAGCCAAAGGCAGCCACTTAACAGATTGAGCCACCCAGGCATCCCAAGGTTCTATATTTATTTATTTATTTTTAAAGATTTTATATACTTATTTGACAGAGATCACAAGTAGCATAGAGGCAGGGAGAGAGAGAGAGGGAAGCAGGCTCCCCACTGAGCAGAGAGCCCGACGCAGGGCTCGATCCCAGGACCCTGAGATCACGACCCAAACCGAAGGCAGAGGCCTTAACCCACTGAGCCACCCAGGCGTCCCCCCAAGGCTCTATTTTTAAAAAGCATACATGCATGAACTATAGGAAATGGTATTTAAAGTATTCATAATGATAATATTGACTATAATGAAAAATACACATTTCAATTGGTATGGCACATGCAGATAAGAGACAAAAACTGATCTAATTAAATCAGATTCACTGGTTACATTTACAAAGGGCAAAATAGAAAAAAAAAAATTCATCTAAAGAAAACTGTTTCCTAAGAGTTTTACACTAGAATAAATGTGTCCTTTGTTTCCTCATGTCTGGGATGTCTGGAAAGCCCAAATACTTTTAAAAATCTAATGTGCAAGGTCAAACTAAAAAATACAAACAAATTTCTGAAAAAATAATGTCATGAATTTGAAGCAATTAATGAAATGAAGCAATTAATGAAGTATGAAAATGAAGCAATTAATACTAAGAATTCCTATGTTGGCATCTTGTCTTAGAAAATACTTTTTGTTCAATATGCAAGAAATGTCATTAGTATTCCCCTATCCTTGTAGATAGCCTGTACTGAGCTATCCAGTCTCTCTTGCATAACTGTCCTCATCACCACAGGATGCATTCTTAATAGTTAACTGGAATTAGCAGTACACTGCATATCTGTAAGGTAGAATTTCTCTGGGTTTAAGGCTACCTAGCTCCTATCAGAGCTGAACCCAAATCTGCACCATTTCTAACCAAACAATAAAGTAAAGCAAATTTCCTCATCCCAGGAATCCTAAATAGGAGAGAGAGAGAGAGAGAAAGCAAGGAAAAAAACATAATAGCTAATCACTTCAAACAAGCAGAAAAAAAAAATAACCACAGCATTTTTAATATAGTGTTCATTAGAATGAGACTGCAATAATTGATGTTATTTTCCTTGGCTCTTATATATTAAAAGCAAGAGATGGTCCAATATATCATATTCCCTTTCAAGTATAATCTATCAACTAGATGCCATGATGGATAGAAGTGAAGGAACAAAAGAAAGAAGACCATTTCGTAGAGAAAATAGATAACACAAAAGTGCTAAGACAAGTTAAGAGTTTAGCACATTGACTAAAACATAACTAGAACCTAATAAATATCAGATACAATGACAAAAGTGATAAGATAATAACAATATCTAAAAATACAGTATAATCTATATGCCTATTAATAAAATGCTTAAGGACTATATATAAGGAATATATCACACCATCATTAAACAGTATGTTTCTGAAAATTATTAAAAATGCTGCAAAAAATTCATAATATAAAGTTAAAAAAAGAAAAAGAATGGAGAAATATGTACATTTTGTAATCCCAATTTTGTTTAAATAAATATGTAGATGTATGCACAAAAGAAAGAAAAATCATGTAATAACTCTGGGCGCTGGGAAGATAAGAGGCTTATACTTGCCTTTATATATAGATTCCCAAATATTCTCTATTGCATATTTTAATTTTATAATCAGATTAACTCTCTCTCTTCTCCCTCTCTCTCTCTATAATATATATATAAAACTTCTAACCTCAAGTAGAAGTCCTTATATCTTAATTGATCAGTTCTCTAAAGCTTTGGTCTAAGGAAACCTTCCCAACTTATTTATTAAATCTAAAAATAACAATAATAAAGCTATTATATATTGGGGCACCTGGGTGTCTCAGTCAGTTAAGCATCGCACTCTTGATCTCAGCTCAGGTCTTGATATCAGGGTTGTGAGTTCAAGCCCTGCATTGGACTCCATGCTGCGCATGGAACCTACTGTAAATAAACAAACAAACACATATTTTATGAAAAAGTAACTATTTTCCAAGCAAAAAATAACAAAAAGCATTTAGTGAGAAGAATGGCATTGTTTTACATTTTTATAAATTTAGCAGACATCTGGATTTTCTATTTACATCA
>PISX010021695.1:0-33124 GCA_004024625.1 Mellivora capensis
GGGGTCACTTATGTTAAGAGGTTTTAAAAATGGAGCCAAAGGCCATTAAGGAGGTGGGTCTTACCCAGGTCCTCACTGGGTGGAAAAATGAACTTTTAAACAGGACCAAACCAGGAATATTCCAGGGACTCTGCAGGAACATCTGCAACTTGCAGCAGTAACAGAATTTTGCTCAATGATGGCTCTAGCCATCAGAGAACCAATTCTGTTTAGCTGAGATTAGTTTTCTACCACCAACACCAATCATAACTATTTTTATCAACATATATAAGCATTCCCTGTTGTTGTAAAAACCCTCAATATTTTTGTTCCCTAGTGGGACACAATTTGGGCTACTACCTGAATCTGTGTTCCTGAATTGCAATTCTAAGGCCCCAAATAAGGGCTTTTGTTTTATTTCAATTTTGTTTCTTTTTTCAAGTGACAAGAGGTAGTTAGTAAAGCAAGGTATTATTATATCCAAGTTTTAACTGCAAATAATGAGTTATTGGATGCTATAAGAGGATGCTAACCATCCTGGAGAATTGTTACCTTTGATACCTGCTCTACTGGGGATGAGAGAGAAAGGAAATATATGTCTTCCTCCTTTCCGAGCATGTACTTGGAAGTGTTGAATGGATAAGAAGAGAGCTACCACTCTTCTGTGATCCCGTGTCCACTCACCCTGGGCCCACTGCAAGATTTATTATCTGTGATGCCAGACCTGCAAGTGGCTGAAAATAGTCCTTACATTTTCAGGGGGACAGAATACTTTGTTGAGATGAGTAAGCCTTTATGGTATTTTCAAATTATGCCTCAAAATGCTTACACACTACTCCATTGGGTCTTCAAGCAGAAGGGTCCTTTGTTGTAGTGTGCAGTGAGGGAGTGGGCATGTATAGAAAGTAACGTTGTGGCTTTACACAGAATTACATACAGAGAGTCAAAAGAATGATGTTTATCAGTAAGTCTACAGCACCGTTATGGCAATAATGCAGGCTTACAGTCCTTTGACCTGCCTTCTTTTAAGGTATTCCCCTGATCTCTTTCTTCTCAGTACCCTGGTTTCGCAGGTGCAAAAGTGAATCCAGTCTCACTAGGAAGCTACTCACTCCACATACCATCCAGTCCGTGACTCTATAGATGTGTCAGTTACAACAACTACCTTTACTCCTAATAGTGATGCTCTGCATCTTTAGAGCTTTTCTTTGTCATTAGAGCTAAAGAAAAGGCCCACGCTGGAGGATCCATTCATACAGTGGTGTGAAGGTGCTTGGAGTGTTCATTATAGTTGCTGCTGAGAACAGTATTGGGTTTTTTTGTTTGTTTTAGTTTGGTGTTTTGAGAGAGAGGGAACATGGAGGCAGTGAGAGACAGAGGGAGAGAGAATCCTAAGCTGGCTTCACACCCAGCATGGAGTCAACACAGGACTCGATCTCACAACCTGGAACATCATGACCTGGGTTGAAATCAAGAGTCAGATGCTTAACCAACTGAGCAACCCAGGTGCCCTAAGATCTTGATGTTGGGGCCGATTCCACGTTAAAACCTGTTAACCTTAAAACCTTAAACCTTAAAACATTAAAACCTAAAACCCTAGGGCCTGCCTGGGCCTGCTTAGCCAGAGTGACTCCATGTTGCATAGGTAGCCATTTTGTTGCCTAGCTAGCCATTTTGTTGTTTAATAAATGCCTCAGCAGTTACTGATATTGGTTCTGGGTAACCGTTGCTAAAACACACACCAAAAATAAGGCCAGACAAGTAAAAGACATCCAATCAGCCAAAGCCACATATGTAGAGGTCTGCGGTTGTGCCCTGTAAAAACTAGCCTGTAAGACCAAGGGGGGTCGCTCTCCTTGGAGGCAGCCCCAGCCGGTCAGTCTGATTTCTAATGCTTGGCATAGAATAAAGCTTTACATAACTTTCACTTTGTCTCAGTCTCATTCCCCTGGCAGGTCAGTCTAACTTCTAATGCTTGACATAGAATAAGGCTTTGCATAAATTTCACTTTGTCTCAGTCTCGTTCCTTTGATAACAGGCCCATCACTTGAGAGTTCTGATCAGTCATTAATTGTTGCTGAAGGAGGTTTGGATTGGTTGGAATGCCAATACCTCATGTGAAATTGGAAACTTGTGTTTATGAACACTAAGATAGTGATTGTGTGTGGTGGATGGTGACTTAGCTTATGGAAGTATAGGGAAGGGAAAGCTGTGTTGCACAATGCGTGACCCAAGGCTTTAGAGTATATGGATCTTTCTACTGTTGACACCAAACATATTGAGCAAGAACTGTTAAATTCATTATGTATGATATAAGTCACCTCCTCTTCTTGCATGGATTATAGAACTTGCATTTTGGGGAGGGAGGCAAGATGGCAGAAGAGTAGGGGGCCTCATTTTATCTGGTCCCCTGAATTTAGGTAGATAACTATCAAATCGTTCTGAACACCTATGAATTCAAACTGAGATGTAAGGAAAGAATTGCTGGAATTCTACAAACCAAAAAGTGACCACTTTTTGCAAAGTAGGAGGTCTGGAGAATCTGAAGGGATATCTTAGAAGATAATCAGTGGAGGGAGGGAGCCTCTGTAAACTGGCTACTGGAAAGTGATACAGCCCCAGAGCCCAGTATTAGAACCTTTATAAATCTGCTCCAATGAGAGACATCCCTGCCTGAAAGGTGCTCATGTTGGAAGAAGCAGGGCAGAATTCTAGGTGTGACAGTGTGGTCTTAGAATCTCCAGGGTCACTGAAAGAACAGGGAGGGGTGCATGAGCAGACAAAGTTCCCGAGCATTGGAATGAAGAAAGCAGTGAGGGTCAGCAAACCTGAGAGAGGGCCCTCGACTCGGTTCGCTATAAACCATGAACTGCAGCATGATCCGGTGACAGCTCTCCTGCAGGCGTCCTGCAAAGGACAGAAAAGTGGCAGCCCTGTGACTTCCTGTAGCAGGGATGGCACGGGAGTGTGCACAATTGGGCAATCCTTCAGAGTGTAGGGGTACTGCAAAGGACAGAAGACTTGTAGCCATATGCCTTCCCCAGGAAGGACAACATGGAGGAGTGCATGACCGGTGACCACTCTGTGCAGGGACCCTACAAAGGACAGAAATTCAGGGAGCTTTTGCATTCTGCTAATAGGATCCGTGCAAGCACACACCACAGGAGTCTTTAGACTTTGGCACACACAAAAGTGAAGACCACTTATCCCTGAGGGTTTAGCGAAGAGAGGGGACTGCCATCTCTTGGAACTGGGACTCATGATCGGTCAAGGTCTTATTTGTTTTCATCCTCCAGAGAGACACAGAACACCTATGGGGAACAAAAGCCACACAGAGCAATCAGTAGCTGCTGAGCCAGAGTCTGGGCCCCTTGCAAGGGGCTGTGCAACTCTGCCCAGGCAAAGGCACCTGAGATTCAGTGCAGCAGGCCCCTTCCCCAGAAGACCAGATGAAACAATAGGGAACACCAAGTTTACAGAGCACACCGGACTGCAAAACTCTAGGACTAGAGGAAAATAATATAGATAATTTAAGGGTTTTTTATCATGATTTGTTTATCTTTCATTTAAAATTTTTCCTTTTCTTTTTTCTTTTATTTCCTTTTTCAATTAGTTTCTTACTTTATTGACTCTTTCTTTCTTTCTTTTTCTTTCTTTCTTTCTTTCTTTTTTAAAGGCAGACTGCCACGTGCAGAGCCTCATTTGGGTGTGTCTGGGGTCTTGGAAGCTTCAGTACCCTACATTCTCCTACGAATGGACCTTGAAAGCTTGTTTGGAGGTTCTAGCAGGGGAGCACAGCTAATCGTATTCCCTTGATTGAAGAACGGTCCTCTCCTCTATCAGGGAAGGTCATCCTCTTTGACCGAGTGCACAGCTTTGGGAGGGATGTACATGGAGTGGTGAGGGAGGAAGGCGACACCTGCCTAGCCAGCCATATTAGCCGAATCAACCCTGGCGATCAATGGGATGACAGATGCCGCAGCCAGATTGCCCTCACATCCTTTAAGTCTTTCTTTCTTTTTTTTTTTTTTTAATGAACATAGAATGTTTTATTTGTTTCAGGAGTACAGCCCTGTAATTCATCAGTCTTAGACAATTCATATCACTCACCATAGCACATACCTTCCCCAATGTCCATCACCCAGTCATCTTATTCCTCCCAGCCCCCACCACTCCAGCAACCCTTAGTTTTTTCCTGAGATTAAAGGTCTCTTATGGTTTGTCTACCTCTCTGTTTTCATCCCATTTCATTTTTCCTCTCATCCCCCATGATTCTCTCCCTTATTTCTCAAAATCCACACATCACCAAGATAATATGATAATTGTCTTTCTCTGATTGACTTATATCTCTTAGCATAATACCCCCTAGATCCAGCCATGTCATTGCAAATGGCAAGATTTCTTTTTGTAATGGCTGCGTAATATTCTAGTGTGTGTGTGTGCTTGTGTGTAGAGAGATATATATATATACATAGATAGATATAGATATAGATGATATAAATATAGACAGAGCTATATCAATCACATCTTCTTTATTCATTCATCTGTTGATGGACATCTAGGCCCTTTCCATAGTTTGGTATTGTGGACATTGCTGCTGTAAACATTGTGGTGCACGTGCCCCTTTGGATAACCACATTTGTATCTTTGAGGTAAATACCCAGTATTGTGATTGCTGGGTTATAGGGTAACTCTATTTTCAACTCTTTGAGGAACCTCCATACTGTTTTCCAGAGTGGCTGCACCAGCTTGCGTTCCCACCAACAGTGTAGGAGGGTTCCTCTTTTTCCATATCCTCGCCAACATGTTGATGCCTGAATTGTTTCTTGTAGCCTTTTCTGACTGGTATGAAGTGGTATCTCATGGTGGTTTTTATTTGTATTTCCCTGATGCCAAGGGATGTTGAGCATTTCTTCATATGTTTGTTGGCCATTTGGATGTCTTCTTTGTAGTTCCTTCACCTCCTTGTTTAGGTTTTTTTTGTAAGGCACCTTACGGTTTTTGGTGCTACTGTAAATGGAATCAATTCCATAAATTCTCTTTCTACAGTTACATTGTTAGTGTATAGAAAGCAACTGATTTCTCTCCATTGATTTTGTAACCTGTCATATTACTGAATTGCTGTATGAGTTCTAGTAATTTGGGAGTAGAGTCTTTTGGGTTTTCCATATAAAGTATCATGTCATCTGTGAAGAGAGAAAGTTTGACTTCTTCTTTGCCAGTTTCAATACTTTTTTTTTTCTTTTTGTTGCCTGATTGCTGAGTCTAGGACCTCTAGTAATATGTTGAACAACAGTGGGGATAGTGGGCATCCTTCTTGTGTTCCTGATCTTAAGGGAAAGGATCTCAGCTTTTCCCCATTGAGAATGATATTCTTTGTGGGCTTTTCATAAACGGTTTTTATAAAATTGAGGAATGTTCCCTCTATCCCCATACTCTAAAGAGTTTCAATCAGGAAAGGATGCTGTATTTTGTCAAATGCTTTTTCTGCACCAATTGAGAGAACCATATGGTTCTTCTCTCTCCTCTAATTAACGTGTTCCATCACATTGATTTGCCAATGTTGAACCACTCTTGCATCCCAGGGATAAATCCCACCTGGTCGTGATGGATAATCCTCTTAATGTACTGTTTTTAATGGATTCTTTTTAGGCACTGTTGGATCCTGTTAGGTAGGATCTTTTTGAGAATCTTGACATCCATATTCATCAGGGATGTGGGTCTGAAATTCTCCTTTTTGATGGGGTCTTTGCCTGCTTTGGGGATCAGGGTAATGCTGGGCTCACGGAATGAGTCTGGAAGTTTTCCTTCTCTTTCTATTTTTTGAAACAGCTTCAGGAGAACAGATATTATTTCTTCTTTGAATGTTTGGTATAATTCCCCAGGGAATCCATCATGTCCTGGACTCTTGTTTTTTGGGAGGTTTTTGATCAGTGCTTCAATCTTGTTACTGGTTATGGGTCTCTTCAGGTTGTCGATTTCTTCCTGTTTCTGTCTTGGTAGTTCATGGGTTTCCAGGAAGGCATCCATTTCTTCCAGTTGCTTACTTTATTGGCATATGTTTGTTGATAATAATCTCTAATAATTGTTTCTATTTCCTTGGTGTTAGTTGTGATCGCTCCCCTGTCATTCACAATATTATTCATTTGGGTCCTTTCTCTTTTCTTTTGGATAAGTCTGGCAGTGGTTTATTGATCTTATTAATTCTTTCAAAGAACCAGCTTCTAGTTTTGTTGATCTGATCTTGGCATTTCTGGTTTCTAATTCATCGATCCCTCCTCTAATCTTAGTTAGTTCTCTTCTCGTGTGTGGCGTAGGCTTCATTTGTTGTTTTTTCTTCAGTTCCTTAAGGTGTAAAGCTAGGTGGTGAATTTGGGATTTTTTTCTATTTTTCTGAGACTTGGTTGGCTACGTACTTCCCCCTTAAGACTGCCTTTGACATATCCCATAGGTTTTATAATGATGTGTTTTCATTCTCATTGGTTTCCATGAATTGTTTAAGTTCTTCTTTGATTTCCTGGTTGACCCAAACATTCTTGAGCAGGATGATCTTTAGCTTCCAAGTGTTTGACTTTCTTCCAAACTTCTTCTTGTGGCTGAGTTCCAGTTTCGAAGAAAGCACTGTGGTCTGAGAATATGCAGGAAATCATCTCAGTCTTTTGGTTTGGGTTGAGACCTGATTTGTGATCCAGTATGTGGTCTATTCTGGAGAAAGTTCTATGTGTGCTTGAGAAGAATGAGTATTCTGTTGTTTCAGAGGAATGTTCTGTATATATCTATGAGTTTTACCTGGTGCAGTGTGTCATTCAAGGCTCTTGTTTCTTCTTTGGTTTTCTGCTTAGATGATCTCTCTATTGCTAAGAGTGGAGTGTTGAGGTCTCCTACTATTAAGGTGTTATTATCAGTATGTTTTTTGGTGAGGTTTTTTTGTTTTTGTTTGTTTGTTTGTTTGTTTTTGGTAACAGTTGGCTTATGTAGTTGGCTGCTCCCATGTTGGGGGCATAAATATTTACAATTGTTATATCCTTTTGTTGGATGGATGCTTTAAGAATGATATACTGTCCTTCTGTATCTCTAACTACAGTCCTTAGCTTAAAATCTAACTTGCCTGATATGAGAATTGCTACCTCAGCTTTCTTCTTCTTTTTTTTTTTTTTTAATTTCTTTTCAGCGTAACAGTATTCATTGTTTCTGCACCACACCCAGTGCTCCATGCAATACGTGCCCTCCTTAATACCCACCACCTGGCTCCCCTAACCTCCCACCCCCCACCCCTTCAAAACCCCTCAGGTTGTTTTTCAGAGTCCATAGTCTCTCATGGTTCACATCCCCTTCCAATTTCCCTCAACTCCCTTCTCCTCTCCATCTCCCCATGTCCTCCATGTTATTTGTTATGCTCCTCAGCTTTCCTTTGAGGTCTGATAGCATGAAAAACGGTTATCAATCCCTTCACTTTCGATCTAGATGTATCTTTAAGTTCAAAATGAGTCTCTTATAGAAAGCATATGGATGGGTCCTTTTTATCCAATCTGCAACCCTGCGCCATTTTATGGGTGCATTTAGGGCGTTCATGTTGAAAGTGATTATTGAAAGATAGGATTTTATTGTCACCACGTTGCCTGTCCTTGTTTCTGTAGATTGTGTCTGTATATTTCTATTCTATATCACTCTTGGGGCCTTTCTCCTTTTATAGAATTGTCCTTAATATTTCTTGCAGGGCTGGCTTAGTGGTCACATATTCTTTCAGTTTCTGCCTGTCCTGGAAGCTCTTTGTCTCTCCATCTGCTCTGCATCACAGCCTTGATGGAAAAAGTATCTGTTATATTGGGCACTTCCTGTCCCGCCACCACCCCTCTGCAAACTATCACTGGTCCCCAGGGGCAGGATCTTTTTGCACTGGGATATTATTTTACTTTCCAGTGGGTAGCTTCTGGTGGGCCCCTCCCCCTTCTGTTTATCCTCTGGTATTGGTCTGCACGATCACAACTCCATCCTTTGTACCTCTCGACTGAAGAATCTCTGTCCCCACAGGGATCCAGACATATAATCTTACATCTCGGGCTGATTCCATGGGTGTTCAGACAGCTTCTTAGATATCCAGCTAAATTCAGGGGATTGGTTGAAATGGAGTCCCCTACTCCTCTGCCATTTTGCCCCCCTCTAACAGTTGATGGTATTTTGACAGGGATTGCATTAGACGTGTAGATCGCTCTAAGTAGCATAGACATATTAACAATATTTGTTCTTCCAATCCATGAGCATGGAATGTCTTTTCATTTTTTTGTGTCTTCCTCAATTTTTTAAGTCTTTTTCTAGCTTTCATTTTTCACGTTTACATTTTATCAATATATTTTGCCTTTTTGGCTTCCTTTCACTGTATTCGTTTTATTTTTGTGTGTATATAAGTTTTGCTTTCTTTACAATTTTGGGATTTAGTATCTCCTAACAAATAGACTAAAATACACCCAGGACAAGTGGATCACCCCGTTTTGTCCGTCAGGGAAAATGATATTGTCTCTTCTTCCTCTCTCTCTCTCTCTCTCTCTCTCTCTCTCTTTTTTTTTTTTCTTCTTTTCATTTTGGTTTTGACCTCTTTGGATTTGTGTATTTCACATGGGCCATGGTTGATGTTTTTGATTTATTTCACTTATTCATCCATTCTTCTCTCAACAAAATGACTAGGAGGAATTCACAACAAAAGAAAGAACCAGAGTAATGCTCTCTGTCATGGATCTAATCAATATGAATATAAGTAAAGTGTTGGAGATGGAATTCAGGATAATAATTATAAAGTTACTAGCTGGGACTGAACAAAAGAATAAAAGACACTAGACAGTCTCTTAGTGCCAAAATGAAATCCAATCAGGCCAAAATTTTAAATGCTTTAACTAAGATGTAGTCTAAACTGGATGTTTGAACAGCTAGGGTAAATGAGCCAGAAGAGAGAGTAAGTGACATAGAAGACAAGTGGATGGAAAGGAAAGAAGTCGAGGAAAAGAGAGAAGAACAACTAATGAGCCATTAGAGGAGACTTTGAGAAATCAGCAATGCCATAAAATGAAACAATATCAGAATTTTGGGGGTCCCTGAGAGAGAAGAAAGAGAAAGAGAGGGCCAGAAGGTTTATTTAAGCAAATCATAGCTGAGAACTTCCCTAGTCTGGGGAAGGAAACAGGTATTCAAGTCCAAGAGGTAGAGAGGACCCTCCCCAAATCGATAAAAATAGATCCACACCCCAACATGTAATAGTGAAGCTTGCAAATTTCAGAGATGAAAACAAAATCCTGAAAGCAGCTCAAGACAAAATGTTCTTAACCTGCAATGGTAGAAACATTAGGCTGGCAACAAACCTACCTTAACAACTGAGCCACCCAGGCGTTCCCTTTGGCAACAAACCTACCTTAATGCAACAGAATACACGTTCTTCTCAAGTGCGCATGGAACATTCTCCAAACAGATCACATCCCGGGTCACAAATCAAGTCTCAAACAATACCAAGATTGGGATAATTCCTTGCATATTTTCAGACAACAATGCTTTGATCTTGAGTTCAATCACAAAAGGAAATTTGGAAGGAAATCAAACACTTGGAGGTTAAAGAGCACCCTACTAAAGAATGAAGGGTCAACCAGGAAATTAAAGAACTTTAAAAATTCATGAAAACTAATGAGAATGAAAACATACTGTTCAAACCTTTGGGATATATCAAAAGCAGTCTAAAGAGGGAAGCCTCTCTCAAAAATTAGAAAAATCTCAAATACACGAGCTGACCTTACACCTAAAAGAACTGGAGAAAGAACGGCAAATATAGCTTAAACCAAGCAGGAGAAGAGAAATAATAAAGACTAGAGCAGAAATCAATGAAATAGAAACCAGAGGAATAGTAGAACAGATCAATGAAACTGGAAGCTGGTTCACTGAAAGAATTAATAAGACTAATAAACTCCCAGCCAGACTTTTAAAAAAGAATGGAAAAAGGACCCGTGGGCACCTGGGTGGCTTAACCAGTTAAGCACCTGCCTTCAGCTCAGGTCATGATCCCAGGGTCTTGGGATCGAGTTCCGAATCAGGCTCCTAGCTTTGCAGGGAGTCTGCTTCTTCCTCTGCCCCTCCCCCAACTTGTTCTCTCTCTCGTTCACTTACACGGTCTCTCTCACAGAAATGAATAAATAAAGCCAAAAAATTTTGTTTAAAAGAAGAGATAAAAGGGGGCCTGGGTGGCTCAGTGGGTTAAGCCGCTGCCTTCGGCTCAGGTCATGGTCCCAGGGTCCTGGGATCGAGTCCCGCATCGGGCTCTCTGCTTAGCAGGGAGCCTGCTTCTCTCTCTCTCTCTGCCTGCCTCTTTGTTTACTGTGATCTCTCTCTGTCAAATAAATAAATAAATAAAATCTTTTTAAAAAAATAAATAAATAAAAATATTTTTTAAAAAAAGAAGAGATAAAGGACTCAAATTAAGAAAATCATAGGTGAAAGAGGAGAGATCAAAACTAACACCAGGGACACCTGGGTGGCTCAGTCGTTTGGGCCGCTGCCTTCGGCACGGGCCATGGTCCCAGGGTCTTGGGATCGAGTCCCGAATTGGGCTCCTTGCTCGGCGAGGAGCCTGCTTCTCTCTCCTCCTCTGCCTGCCTCTCTGCCTGCTTCTGCATGCTCTCTCGCTCTCTCTCTCTCTGACAAATAAATAAATAAATAAATAAAATCTTTAAAAAAAAACCCAACACCAAGGAAATAGAAACAATTTTAAGAACATATTATAGCAGCTATATGCCAACCAGCAAGGAAATTGAAACGGTAATCAAAAATCTTTTGACTGGGATTCCTGGGTGGCTCAGTCAGTTAAGCAGCTGCCTTCAGCTCAGGTCATGATCTCAGGGTCCTGGGTTCGTGTCCCACATTGGGCTCCTTCCTCCACAGGGAGCATGCTTCTCCCTCTGCCTTTACCTGCCACTCTGCCTGCCTATACTTTATCTATCTCTCTGACAAATAATTAAATAAAATCTTTTAAAAAACTCTTTTGACAAACAAGAATCCAGGGACAGATGACTCCAGGGGAATTCTACCAAACATCTAAAGAAGAACTAATACCTGTTCTTCTGAAGCTGTTTAAAATAAAAATAGAAGTGGAAGGAAATTTCCCAATCATTCTATGAGGCCAGTTTTACCTTGATCCCAGAACCAGATAAAGATCCCACCAAAAAGGAGAGTTACTGACAAATATCTCTGATAAACATGGATACCAAAATTCTCACTAAGATGCTACTCAACAGGATGCAACAGTACATTAGAAGGATTATTCACCAGGACCAAGTAGGATTTATTCCTGCGATGCAAGGTGGTTCAACGTTCACAAATCAATCAATGTGATAGATCACATAAATTTAAAAAAGACAAGAACCATATGATCCTTTCAATTGATGCAGAAAAAGCATTTGACAAAACACAGCATTCTTTCTTCATTAAAGCTCCTCAAAGTGTTGGGATAGAGGGAACATGCATCAGTATCATAAAAGTCATCTATGAAAAGCCCACAGCAAATATCATTCTCAATGGGAAGAAACTGAGAGCTTTTCCCTTAAGGTCATGAACATGACAGGGATGTCCAGTCTCACTACTGTTGTTCAACATAGTACTAGAAGTCCTAGCCTCAGCAATCAGACAACAAAAACAAATAAAAAGCAATCAAATTAATGCAAGTTGGTGCAGCCACTCTGGAGAACAGTGTGGAGATTCCTCAAGAAGTTAAAAATAGAGCTTCCCTATGACCCTACAATTGTGCTACTGGGTATTTACCCCAAAGATACAGATGTGGTGAAAAGAAGGGCTATCTGTCCCCCAATGTTTATAGCAGCAATGGCCACGGTCGCCAAACTGTGGAAAGAACCAAGATGCCCTTCAAAGGACGAATGGATAAGGCAGATGTGGTCCATATACACTATGGAGTATTATGCCTCCATCAGAAAGGATGAATACCCAACTTTTGTAGCAACATGGACGGGACTGGAAGAGATTATGCTGAGTGAAATAAGTCAAGCAGACAGAGTCAATTATCATATGGTTTCACTTATTTGCGGAGCATAACAAATAACACGGAGGACATGGGGAGATGGAGAGGAGAAGGGAGTTGAGGGGAATTGGAGGTGGAGATGAACCATGAGAGTCTATGGACTCTGAAAAACAACCTGAGGGCTTTGAAGGGGCGGGGGCTGGGAGGTTGGGGGAGCCAGGTGGTGGGTATTATGGAGGGCATGTGTTGCATGGAGCACTGGGTGTGGTGCAAAAACTATGAATTCTGTTATGCTGAAAAGAAATTAAAAAAAAAAAAAAGCAATCAAATTGGCATTGGGGAAGTCGAACTTCCTCTCTTCCCAGATGACGTGGTACTTTATGTGGAAAACCCAAAAAAACCCACCCCAAAATTGCCAGAACTCATACAGCAATTCAGCAACATGACAGGATGCAAAATCAATGCACAGAAATCAGTTGCATTCCTATACATTAATAGTGTGACTGAAGAAAGAGAACCACACACCATACACAAAGATAAACTCAAAATGGATGAAAGACCCAAATGTGAGACAGGAGTCCATGAAAATCTCTGAGAACTAAGGCAGTAACCACTTCAACCTTGGCCAGAGCAAAGTCTTGCAAGACATGTCTCTAAAGGCAAGAGAAACAAAAGCAAAAATGAACTATTGGGACTTGAGGTAAAAAGTTTCTGCACAGCAAAGGAAACAGTCAACAAAACTAAAAGCCACCCCAGAGAATGGGAAAAGATACTTGCAAATGGTGTAACAGAGAAAGGGCTGGTATCCAAGGTCTGTAAAGAACTTCTCAAACTCAAGACCAAAAAAACAAGTAATCCAGTCAAGAAATGGGAAGAAGACATAAACAGACACTTCTCCAAGGAAGACATACAAATGGCCAGCATACCCATGAAAGAATGCTCTACATCACTTGACATCAGGGAAATACAAATCAAAACCACAATGAGATACCACCTTACACCAATTAGAATGGCAAAAAGCAGCAAGACAGGAAACAACAAATGTTGGAAAGGAGGTGGAGAAAGGGGAAACCTCTTACAGTGTTGGCGGGAATGCAAACTGGTACAGCCACTCTGGAAAACAGTATGGAGGTTCCTCAAGAATTTGAAAAATGAGCTACCCTACAACCCAGCAATTGCACTACTGGGTATTTACCCCCACGATACTTATGTAGTGAAAAGGAGAACATGAAACCCAGTGTTCATAGCAGCCATATCCACAATAGCTAAACTCTGGATGGAGCTGAGAAGTCCGTCAACAGATGAATGGATAAAGAAGATGTGGTTCATATATACAATGGAGTATTACTCAGCCATCAGAAAGGATGAATACCTACCATTTACATCAATGTGGAAGGAACCAGAGGGTATTACACTGAGCAAGATAAGTCAGTCAGAGAAAGACAATCATTATATGGATTCACTTGAAGAGAAGGAAAACTGAATGGGAAGAAATCAGTTAGGGACACAAACCATGAGAGACTCTGGACTCTGGGACACAAACTGAAGGTTGTGGAAGGGGAGGTTGGTGGGGATATGGGGTTACTGGATGATGGGCATTAAGGAAGACACACGATGTGATGAGCACTGGGTGTATATGCAACTGATGAATCACTGAACACTGCATCTGAAACGAATGATGTACTATGCGTTGGCTAATTGAATCGAAATTTTAACAAAATGCTTTCCCTGTGTTCAAAGATTTTTTTTTTACCATTGTCTCATCATTTTCAATTTTTTAATGTTTTTTATTATATGGAGGGGAATATTTTTGTTTTTTATGTTCCCACTTTTTATAGATATTTACATATTAATATATATTTTCCACTTTTTTATTCCCTTAGACTGCTTTGTTGAATCACTAGTTGTTTAGTATCATGTTGTTTAGACTCTACGTGTTTGTGTGTCTTCCAGTTTTTTTCTTGTGGTTGATTTCTAGTTACATACCATTGGGGTCAAAAAAAGTTGCATGGCATGCTTTCAATCTTTTTAAATTTATTGAGGCTTGTTTTATGCCCTAACATGTGATATACTCTAGATGTTCCATATACACTTGAAGAGAATGTGTATTCTGTTGTTTGGGGATGGAATGGTCTGTATACATCTGTGTTGTCCACATGGTCTCATTTTGCATTCAAAGATGGAGAGGAGAAGGGAGTTGAGGGAAATTGGAAGGGGAGGTGAACCACGAGAGACTATGGACTCTGAAAAACAACCTGAGGGGTTTTGAAGGGGCATGGGGTGGGAGGTTAGGGGAGCCTGGTGGTGGGAATTAGGGAGGGCACGTATTGCATGGAGCACTGGGTGTGGTGCAAAAACAATGAATACTGTTACGTTGAAAAGAAATAAAAATAAATTAATTAATTAAAAAAAAAGACATGATTTCCTTATGGATTTTCTGCATTGATGATCTATCCATTGGTGTACTTTGGGGTTAAAGCCCCCTACTCTTGTTGTGCCATATCATCTTGTCTCCTTATGTCCATTAATATTCGCTTTATGTATTTAGGTGCTTCAGTGTTGGGTGCATAGATATTTAGATTTGTTATATCTCTTGTTGGATTTACCCTTTTGCATTACATAATGTCTATCTCTATCTCTTGTTACAGTCCTAGTTTAATTTCCATTTTTTTCTGTTATAAGCATTTCTTCCCTGGGTTGTTTTCATTTTGTTTGTTTTGTTATTTTTTTGCTTCCAAACACATGCATCTATGTTTTCCATACCTTAGCTTTTACTCTGCATGTATCTCTGCATCTGAGATGATCTTTTCTAGGCACCATATAGATAGGCCTTACTTATTTATCCATTCCCTACTTGTCATTTGATTGGAACATTTAGGCCCTTTACATTTAACATAATTATTGACACGTATGTCCTTACTGAAATTTTGTTATTTGTTGTCTGGTTGTTTGTAGTTCTCTGTTCCTGTCTCCTTATCTTCCTCTCTTTCTTTGTGACTGACGAGTTTCTATAGTGTTGTTTGGCTTTCTCTTTTTAAAATTTTGTGTATCCACTACAGGTTTTAGGTTTGCAGTTACCCTGAAGTTCATATATAATATCCTGAGTTATAGCAGTGTATATTAATTGGACAGTCACTTGAGTCTAAACACATTCTTTACACGTCCCTGGGTGGCTCAGTTGGTTAAGTGACTGTCTTCAGCTCAGGTGTTATCCCAGGGTCCTGGGATCGAGCCCTATTTCCAGCTCCCTACTCAGCAGCCTGCTTCTCTCTCTCCCTCTGCCCGCTGCTCCCACTTCTTGTGCTCTCTCTCTTTCTCTCTCCCTGTAAAATAAATAAATAAAAATTTTTTAAAAAACTAAACACATTCATTTAAAAAAAAAAAACTTCTCTTCCTTTTTCCTTATCTCTTCCATATTTTATGTACATGCTATCATATTTACATATTTTTTGTATTTTACATCTTTTTACTCATAACTTACTTATGCAATTTCTGGCCACTCATTTTCCATTTTATTTTATTATCTTTTTAAGACTTTATTTATTCATTTGGCAGAGAGGTCACCAGTAGGCAGAGAGGCAGGCAGAGATAGAGGGGGAAGCAGGCTCCCTGCTGAGCAGAGAGCCTGATGTGGGGCTCGATCCCAGGACCCTGAGATCATGACCTGAGCTGAAGGCAGAGGCTTAACCCACTGAGCCACCCAGGCGCCCCTCATTTTCCATTTTAAAGATTTTTTTTTTTTTTTTTTTACTTATTTGACAGACAGAGATCACAAGTAGGCAGAGAGGCAGGCAGAGAGAGAGAGGAGGAAGCAGTCTCCCTGCCGAGCAGAGAGCCTGATGCGGGGCTCGATCCCAGGACCCTGAGCCAAAGGCAGATGCTTTAACCCACTGAGCCACCCAGGCGCCCCTCATTTTCCATTTTAAAAAGTCAGTTTAACATTTATTGTAAGCCTGGTTTGGTGGTGATAAACTCCTTTAGCTTTGGTTTCTCTAGGAAGATGTTGATCTCTCTTTCAAATCTGAACGATAGTCTTGTCAAGTACATTCTTCTTGGCTGTACTTCTTTTTCCTTTCAGCACTTTGCATATATCATGCCACTCATTTTGGCTTGCAGAGAGCTTCATTTATTTTGACACTGTTAAGATGAAGGGTTCACTGGGTTATCTTCTACTGCGGGGAAAAGTTTTTTGCTTGTCTGCTACCTGGAAAGATGTGGAATATGACAGCACACACACACACACACACACACACACACACGATAGTACTCTTTTGGCCTTTCAAAATTTTCCTTCCTCCTCTGACAAGCATTACTCTAGCTGGTGGGCTGAGTTTTGCCCTGGCAGCCAGCTATGAGACGTCACAGGGTACAGCGGGAATGTTCACCATCCTCTGAGCCCACACATCTGCCCTCTGGTGAGCACAGCCCCTCCCAAGAGATTGTCACCCCATAACCGAAGTATCAAAACAAAGGTGCCTCTGAGAATTCCTTAAGGATCTCCCAAGGGTTGGAGCATGCGGATGTCCACCCAGGGGTCAGCTGCACCGTGCATGTGGCAGTGGGCACCTGTCCCAGCACCGTCTGTGTAGACGATCCACTCTACTTCTAATGTCTGAGATCCAAGGAAAGTGAGGAGGCATCACTCCCACCAAAGCCCTGAGCTATATAAAGGCAAAGGACTCACACGTAAGGAAAAAGACATTTTTATAGATATCTGGAGAAGTTTTAGTATACTCATTAATTGACAACGAGTAAATAAGAAACTAAAAGAAAAGCGAGCACAGAGTAGGCTCCCCTGGAAGTGCCGCTGTGTAAGCGGCGGGGGCGTGTCTCCAGGCAGGTCTACAGTGCAGTTACCCTAGAAACGCGGGAAATCTGGCCCAGATGCGGTTACAACCCGCACAGTTCTATCTTTTTCCTAGCGGGCTGTGAGCCCGTCGGAGGGCCCTCTGGCGCGACACCATGGAAGTAGTTGAGGCCACCGCGGCTCAGCGGGAAACTCTGAAATTCAATGGCACCGGTTTGGGGGATGGCCAAGGTCAGGCGGTGCAGTCTCGCGGCTGTATACCTGTCCCAGGGTCACGGCCGTCACTGCAGTCGGATGCGGTGTCCCAGGACAGCAGACAGGCCAAGGAGGTTCAGCCTGCCAAGGAGCAGCCACCGGAATTCGCTCCCCAGTCAAGGCCAGGACCTCCCCTCAAAAGGGAACTGCGTCACCGCCCCGGGCGCGGCAGAGCCGGCGGGGACCCCGGACTCTCTAGAGACTTCGGACTGGGATTCGGACTTGGACGGGGAAACAGATTCAGATAGTTCAAGCGCCTCCTCATTCTCGTCATCCTCCTCCTATATATCACTTCCTCCACTGCTGTCAGGTCGAGAAGATGATTGGCAAACTGAGAGGGAAAATAAGAATTTTCCTCTTAAAACAAAAGATGAGTTACTCTTTAGTGAACTACCTTCTGTTGAAGAACTCGCTATTATTCTGCCTGAAGATACTGATTTAAAGCCCCTTGGGATGGTTTCAAGTATTATTGAGCAATTAGTAATAATTAAATCTATGATCAACCTACTTCCAGTTAATGGGACTGTAATTTTTTTTGAGACTATAATTTTTAAAAGCAATCGACAGGCAGCAGGAAAGATATTTGAGATATTTGAACCTCTTGCTCCTCCATTTATGTGTTACGGTTTAATTCTTCAGAGCGCATTGAGAGTAAAGGTATGAAAATAAAGGACACTATGCATTTTGGTCCGTCAGTGAAAGACTTCACTCAGTACGTAGTCACAGAAATGCCCAGAGTGTCTCAATCGCATGCCTCAGTCCCTGCAATGTCAGTGAATCATTTGCACAGAGCAAGTGTGACCTGGAAGAATGTACTCACTCTCTCAGTCCCATGTAGGTCAGGCCCATCCAAGGTCAAGGCTGAAATGGGCAAATCCTGGTGGGAGTGCCACGTTATGGGAAAAGGCCTGGAGACCTGGCACTTTGGCCTCTCACCTTGAAAGCATCAAGGGAGAGAGGCCTGGGGCAGAAAAAGCAAGGGAGACCCTGACCAACCCTGAGAGGCTGATTGGAATCAGCCTCTGTCAGAGTCTCTGTCAGAGAAACTTCTCTGCACAGGCTGGACTGTAGGCTGAAACCATGAGGCCAGGATCCTGCTCTCTGCTGACCTTCACCAAATAATCAGGCCCACCATTCACCAGGTGCCATTTCACTCTGAACATTATGTACTTTATTTCAAAAAATAATTTACTCTAATCTTCAGAGGAGAGTCTTTCCTCATTTTTAAATTTTAGAGTCAGGAACTCAACAATAGGAGAGCACCTGTCCAAGGGTCATTTGGTTGTGTGGCCAAATCCTACCGGAGCCCTGTCCACCTCAAGCTCAGCTGAGATCTAAACAGAGGGCATCAGATTGGGAGCACCAGCAATAGGAGTGCTCCAGAGATCAGACAGGCAGGAGGGGAGACAGAAATCATATTAGAACTTCTACTATTTAAAAGGGAACTTCTATTAGAAAGCTTTGAACTTAACTCTCTTAACATGCTGCTTGAATTTCTTTTTATAATCTGTATAATGTCTGTACATATTTATTAGCTGCACATTGAAAACATATTCTGTAAGGAGTAGATCTGAAGAGTTCATTGTTCTGCTTGTGTTTCTCCAGGTTTCCCAGCGCTATTTCTTGAAGGGACTATCCTTTTCATTGGATGTTCTTGGCTTCCTTACCTATTACTGGTTGACCACATGTGTTGGGATTTAATTCTGGACTCCCTATTCTGTTGTATTTGTGCATATATTGCTTTTCGTGCCATTACCATGTTGTATTCTGTTACCATGGCTTTGGGGTATGGTTTGAAATGAGGAAAGATGCTACCTCCAGCTTTGCTCTCCTTTTGCAGGATTGCTTGGGCTATTTGGAGTCTCCTGTGCTCCCACACAAATTTCAGAATTATTTCTTCTATTTCTATAAAGAACGCCTTTGGTATTTTGATTGAGATCACATTGACTCTGTAAATGGCTTCATGTAATATGGTCATTTCAACAGTATTAATTCTTCAAATCATAAACATGTATTTCCATTTGTTTGTGTCTTCAACTTCTTTCAGGAAAGACTTGTAGTTTTCATTGTACATACAGGTCCTTTACTGCCCTGGTTTTTTTATATTCCTATTTTGTTGCTTTTGATGCTATTTTCATTTTCTGATGCTTCAGCATTAGTGTAAAAGCACGCCACTGATTTTTGTAAGTCAATTTGTAATATGTCGCTTTATTGGATCATTGATTACTTTCAACAGATTTTTAGTTGACTCTTCAGATTTTTCTGTATGTAAGATGATAGTTGCAAAGAGTGGCATTTTCACTTCTTCCTTCCTGATGTGGAAGGCTTTTATTTCTTTCTCTTGCCTAATTACTCTAGCTAGGACTTCTGCTACCATATTGAATAGAGGTGGGGAGAGTGTCCTTCCTTGTTATGTTCCTGTTCTTAGAGGAAATGCTTTCAATTTTTCTTCATTGAGTAGGATGTCTGCTGTGGGGTTCCTGTAGGTGGCCCTTATTAGGTAGAGGTATGTTCCTTCTATATCCAATCTATTGAGTTCTTATCATAAAAGAATGGTATATTTTGTCTAATTTCTTTGGGCAACTTTTGAGATGATCGTGTTTTTTATCTTTTCTTTCCTTGGTGTATTGAATTACACTTGTTGATCTTTGTAGGTTCAACTACCCTTGCAGCCCACAGATGAATCCCATTTAGCCATCGTGTCTAATTTGTTTAACGTGTGAACTCAGTTTGATAACATTTTGCTGAGAATTTTTCCATCTGTATTCATCAAGGATACTGGTTTATTGCTTTTTTCTTGCGGTGGTATCCTTATCTGGTTTGCTATCAAAATAATGCTGCCTTTGTAGAATGAATTCAAAATCGTTGCCTCTTCCTTAACATTCTGGAAGAGTTTGAGGTGTATATTGGTATTAGTTTCCCACTGCATGTTCATTGGAATTCACTAGTGAAGCCGTTTGACCACAAGGTTCTCTTTTGGGAGTTTTTTGATTACTTACTCTATCTCTTGAGTTACAAGTTATAAGTGTTAGGCCCCCCTTGAGCTTCACTGGACCTAACCCTTGTGCAGAATTCAGGGGCCACCGGGACAAACCCCTGGCTTTTCCTCATTCTCCGGATCCCTCATTCAGGTTAGAAAGAGACTCTGTGGGCAGAGTGGAGTCTCCACTGGCCGAGGGGAAGGGAGAAAAGGAACAGTGATGGGGCGGGGACAAGAAGAGGGAGGTTGAAAAGGCTCCTCACTGCAGATGCTGACTTTGGAATGAGTCCTCCACAGCAGGATCAGACAGCAAGCCATAGGGGTCGCTCAGCATGTGGAATCATTCCAGGCCCAGTGTTTCCACGTGCAACAACTCCTCCAGCCCCAACCCCGGCCCCAGCCAGGTTGCTGACACCTCAAAGCCAGGCTCTCCAGCCAGGGCTGCCACAATCTCATTCCAATAACCTGGGGAGGACTCTCCTGGGAGGATGATGTTGGGCCCTGACCCATGGCAGGAACAGAGGGTCAAGTTCTGGTGGTTGAGGGCATGGGGGTCCTATAGGCCACAAATTGGCCCCTTGTCCCCTCAAAATAAAGGCCCCTCAGAAAAGCTGGGGGATCCCACACCAGGCTGATTGATGGGCTTCCATGCTCAACCGTTCCTGCTGCTGAGGCAGAGTGTGTGCGCGCCAGGGGGCAAACAAATCAACGCAGCAGTCATCAAAGAGCACTCTGTGAGGAAACAGGTTCCCCAGTTGGAAGTCCCTCACCGGCTGATGGTAAAATTCTTGCTCATGCCCATTGATCTCGGTGGGTATAGTGTCCCACGGTGTGGTGGGCTGCCCCGGTGCTGCCCACCTGAAGGTGCTTTGAGCAGGCCTGAGAGGACATTGCAGAATGCTATAGATGCATTGGGGTAGGTGGCTGGGTGGGCCCAACCAAATTTGGGGGGCTCTATGGGTATGGAGGCAGCCTCTGGTCAGTAGACAGTTTGCTGGTATCCAGGGGGACACCCTGAGTGATGCAGGACAAGGCAGGTGACTTTGTTCTCAAAAAGTTTTTGGGCAGCTGCTCTTGGGTGTCAGCTGGGCCTTTGGGCAAGCTCAGGGGGCTGAGGGGCCCGTGGTGGTGGCAGGAAGGGATTCCAGGGGAAGAAGCTGGGTAAGGGGGGTACCCAGCACAGGAGAGGAAGCAGATGGGGAGGAATTGAAGGATGAGAGAGCCAGAGCACTGAGTGAGGGGTGGCCCAGGGAGGCAGCTGACAGTGAGTGGCGGTTATCAGAGCCTTGAACACGGGGGTGGGGACTGCTCCAGGAACCCTAGAGGTTGGGATTGCCCAGGGAAGACCACAGGATGGGTAGCTGAGCAGGGAGTAAAGTCCAAGCTTGGTCCAGGCACTGGCTCCACTGATCCTGAGGTGGATCATGCCGTGTCTTAATTTGGAGGTACTGATGCCCTCACTCAGGTCTCCTCAGGGCCCTGGGAGGTGGGAAATGCCAGGGGAAAGTGCAGGTTGGTGAAATCAGGTAGGGCGCTTCCTGTGTTCAAGGCTGGTGGAAGGGCAGGCACATTGGCAGCCTGGTCAGGGAGCACATTTTGCTCCGATTAACATCAGAAAGGTGTTCATTGCAGGGAGTTCACAGGACTAAGATCAGGAAGAACATCAGGACAGCTTCCAAGCATGGCATGGCTTCAACAAATCTTTGCCCTCTAACAAGTTCTCTTTAATAACAGGGACTTTGGAGTGCACTTTGCCATTCAGAAAAACTCCGTGGTCGCTGTGCAGGATGCTAGGAGAGCCGGGGCCTGGGCAAGTGTCCTGAGGGCTGGGGTTCCTCACACTGGTGTGAAGGCAGAGTCAGTACCTGTCCTATTCAGTCAGATGGTAGTAGAAAGACCTGCCCCTTCTCTGCAGGGACATTGTCCCAGGGCACATCCTCCACCAGCTGGGCTCTGGGGGAAGAGACAAATAAGCAGGACCACTGGGAGAGCTGTCTTTCTGGCAGGGATAGCGGTGGAGTGGGGACGCCTTTTTTCTGGAATCTCACTGTAACTGTTCCAAAGCTCCTGGTGCCCAGGGCTCCACAATGAATACAGAGGCAAGTTGAGGGGCTCTTGGAACTCAGCCAGGTCAGGGCTAATATGGTTATCCGTGGGCAGAGAATGGCCATAAGGAGAGCTCCTTGGGTATGCCAGTCGCAAACTGGGGGCCTGCAGGCCCCATGTGTTCCTCAACCCCAGGCTCTCTGGTGTCCGTGCCTCCCCTACAAGCCTGTCTTCCTGCCCTTCAGCCTCCACCTGTGCCTCTCAGATGACTAGATTGGTCTGTTCGGGTTGTCTACATCTTCCTAAGTCAGTCTTCGTCAGTTGTGTTTCTAGGGATGTACCCATTTCTTTTAGATATATAATTTGTGGTATGCAATTATTCATAGTCTTTGATAATTCTACATATTCCTGTCCTATCTGTTGTAATAACCCTCTTTTATTTCTTCTTTTTATATTATATTAAACTTGTCACCATACAGTACTATGTCTCTTTTTTTCTTAGACTAGCTAACTTTTTGCCAGTTTGTGTTCATCATCTTCTAGAACCAGCTTTTAGATTCATTGATCCTTTCTCTTGTTTTTCTGGTCTCTATTTCATTTACTTCTGCTCTGATTTTTATTATTTCTTTCCTTTTGTTAACTTTGGGCTTAATTTGTTCCTCTTTTTCTAGTTCACTGAAATGTAAAGGTAGATTATTTGACATCTTTCTAATTTTTTGTTTCTCTAAACTTCCTCTCAGAACTGCTTTTACAGCAACCCACAAAATTTGGTATATTGTATATTCATTTTCACTTGTTTGAGACCATTATTATCAAAGGAAATATATCCATGGCCCATCTTAAAGTAATTCAGTGTCATAAAGTCACAAGTCATACGGAAGGAGGAGATGAACATGTCAGATAATATATTAACATGTAGAGTACTTAAAATATATGCACAGATACCAAAGAGTATATTTATACTTTTATTGTTTTTTTTTGGATAATTTGAAAATTCCTCCACTACCCTTTCCCATATACTGTGAGAAGTGCAGTGCCCTGTTCCAACATACAGTTCAGTTTAGAAGTTTGTATCAGTTTGTATCATCCAGGAGGCAGAAACCACATCAGTCATTTTACCAGGGAAAACCTGATGTAAAGAATTATTAAGAAAGAGGTATTTAATTATGAAAGAGATAAAAGAAAGCTCTATGGAAACCAGAAGTAGAAGGTATTGGAAGCAGACATTACCTCTAGGGCTGAGGTAGAGTATCCTAGAAATGGAATGCTTTTGGAAGAATAAGACTGACATTCTGTTTAGTGGACCAGGTGGGACCAGAGTCCCCAGGAAGGAAAGAAATTCACCAACACGCTGCAGACCAAGCCTGTTGGGCAGGAAAACCCTCACTAGAGAACTGGCAAGATTCCCTGGGAGGCAGCCCTCTAGAACACAACCTGCTACAATGCCATACTCATTCACCCAAAGGCAAGAGAAGCTAAGTATTCTCCAGGCCACTGTCAGTAGCATTATAAGATCAAGGGGGAAAAACACCAAAAGTGGACACCTAGGTGACTCACTCAGTTAAATGTCTTCCTTCAGCTCAGGTCGTTATCCCAGGGTCCTACTTGGGGTTCTCTGCTCAGCAGGGAGTCTGCTTCTCTCTCCGCCTGCCACTCTCCCTGCTTGTGCACACTCAGTCTCTTTCTGACAAATATATAAATGTAATCTTTTTTTAAAAACAAGAAAAGAGTCCTTCCTGCCGCAGGGCCGTGCGTCGAGTCCACATTGGGGCATCCTCGTGATTTGACCCAACACGCCCACCCTCGAGACATCATGGTGGCGTACTAGTGACAGGCTGGCCTCGGCTACATCCGGTACTCCCAGATCTGTGCAAAAGCAGTGAGAGATGCACTGAAGGCCGAGTTCAAAGCAAATGCTGAGAAGACTTCTGGCAGCACCACAAAAATTGTGAAACTGAATAAAGAGTAATCTTCCCTGGCTAAAGCTTGAAATGCTACATTTTCCAAGGTGAAGATGTGTGGGTCCATGTTACGACAGTTTGAACACGATCCCCCTGCATGGAAAAAAAATCCTATCTTGTTCTAGTTTGACATGGTAATAAATTAAAAAAGGATTCAAAAAAAATACCACGAAAAGAAAAATGCTTTTTCTCCTGCTACATCTTGCTCTGGTGCCCTGTAGGAATTCAGGGTCTGCATAGACAAAATCTGACTTGTATACGCCTCCCTGGATGAGACTAATTGAAAAACAAATGAGGAATGCCCGGAACCTTAGGCCTCCATTGAAATTTCCTGGCTGAAAGTGGCGACATTCTTACAGTAGCTCAAGGCTCTCATCAAGGGAGGAAATGTTTACATTTCAAGGGAAACAGGCACATGTGGTGCACATGTACTTCATAAACTCCTAGCTGCCTTGTCCTTACCACACACTGTCCTATATATTATTGTCCTGCCCATAAAGTCTACACTTTCCTCCTTGCTTTGTGCTTGTGCTTGGTGTATTAATATGACCCCAATGAAACTGGAGACAAAGCTTGGCTGGAGGCCCTCTGCCACTAGAGCGTCTGGTCCCCAGGCCTCTCCTTTCTCCTATGAAGCTGTCTGGAGGAGTCTTTTCATTCACCATCTCAGGGTTTGCTGGCCAAACCCAGCAGTGCACTAACTGAGAAAGGCGGTGCCAAATGTGCCACATGGCAAAAATGAAACATTTATGACCTCCAGTATCAACAAGTAGGGCACATACAGGGTAGATTTGAATCAAAAGACAATGAATTGATAATGGGCAGATTTCACACTTTTAGCTCTTCAACTTCCACATACACCATTTACTCACATTGGAACTTCCATATAACAACACAACAACTGCACATTTTCAGCCATCTCCAGGGCTACACTTACAAGTGAAAAAGTTCTCACTCCTTCCCCAAAATGGAACAAACAGGCAGTCTCAGGCATTGAATCAGTTATATTTATTCCTTATGTCCAGCCACACTCATTTGACTATTCTGTTAACCAAGAAACTGTATTTTAAATATTACCACGGACAACTTGCATAAAATCACACTGGTAAGAAGGGAGAAGGAAAATAGATAATTAATACAAATGACACATCTACATGACAAGAAAGAAAAATGTGCAAAGCAATCCAGTCCTTTTCCTATTATTGGTCACAGGCAGGAACTGAGATCTGTAACCTCCTTCTTCCACTTCCAATTCCATGTCTTATCATCTCTCCCAGAAATACAACAGGTTGGTGTTCTCTACTTCAGGAGCCAGTAAACCTTTATTCACTAATGTCTGAGTCCTCAACAGTCTGGCTTCCTTGTGTTTCCTGTGGGTTCCATCAACCTTTACAATTGGACTAGAAGAACTGAGAAGCTGTACCTAGATTCTGGAACTGTGCTCATGGTCAAAGCTTTCTGCAATTCACCCAGGGTCTGAAAATACTCATCTTCATTTATCTCTTTATTCCGGTAGCAGTTCTCGTCTCTCCAACTGTTGCTGACTCACAAGGGAACCCAAATTCTCATCTTCCCATCCCTGAATTAATGCAGCACTAGTATTTCACAAATAACTGATATTTACTAAGGTTCATTAAGATAAGTATGCCTCATCCATTCCAGAATAGGAAGCACGTACAATGGAATAGTATGCTCCACTCTTCTTCAAGTCCATTAGCTATACATTTCTTCAGAAATGTTCAGATGGACAATGTTTTTTAGTCAGAGTGCACATTTCCTAAAATAGAGCTGGTAACCCACCCATAGCCTCTGGGTTCATCTGCACAACTCAGACTGTATAAAATAAACACCATTTAATTCTTCAGAATAATTCAGACCTCATCTTATTTCATATCAAAACAATACAAAGATTCCATGAAATAAAGTTCATGATCAAAAGAAACATGACATCAAATAGAAAAATTCAGCCAACCTCATTACACCTGAAAAGATCAACATTTATCTTCTAATACCTGAGCATAAGGCATGAAATGACTATTCTCATAACCACACCCCAGCAGTCTACACCCAGAAGAGAAGGGCAAGACACCCAGCCATTCAGGACTAACTTCAGAGGCTATTACTCCTGGGAGTTTGCAGCTCCCGGAAGAGCCACCATGAGGAATCTGGGACAGTGTTGGAGCATTATGGGGACATAGCTTCAGGGCCACAGGGGAGTAATGGAGATTCAGCCCCTGGGAGAGCAGCATCAACACCACAGCCTGAACTGAACCCCTGCCCTGAGAGGCTCACAGGCTCCTCTGAAGAATAAGGGGGGTTGTTAATGGATACAGGGGTCTGCACAGGCCTGCCCACCCCAGAGCAGATGGTCAGGGACACATCTCCTGACTTCAGCCTGAAGTATGGAAACAGAGTCCCAGAGGAGGAAGCTAGAGGGAAGGAGAAAAGGTGGGAACCACCAGTCATGTTGTAGAATGAGACATCCTCTTCCTTCAGGTCCAGGAAAACCCCTACCCTCTGGGGAACTGGCACAACGTATTCTCCAATATCAGGGGGGGCACAGAATCCTTTTTCATACATCCCCACAACCCAGAACCCCTTTTCTGGGGATTCCTGGTACCAGCCCTTCCTCTCTGCATCTCTCCTACATACCCCCAGAGCCCACTCACTTCTATCTGCATTCCTGATATCCACCTCCCAGTAAGAGCACCCGGATGTGATGCCTTCATGACCCAAGACGCTATAGACATCTTCTGTGCCTTTGGATGAGTCTTTCCAGGTCACACTAGTCTTGTCATCAGAGACAGCAAGGCCGGGATGGGCAGACTCTGGATCCAGTCTGACAGTCACTGCAGAGACAGTTGCCAATCATTCAAGGACTTGCCCTACCACAGAACAAGGCACACAACTACCACCCCACACCCAGACACCTAGCTGCATGCAGGGAGGGCTAAACCTCCTGAGATAGAGCCTTCTGGTTGAAGCACACAGTCCTTCAACCAGAAGAGGTAAGCATAAGACTGATCTGGCGTTAGACATGTCACAGGGCATTTGAGGGCCAGACTGGACTCCAGCACTAAAGAATACCCATTTATATCCAGTATCAGTCACACCCAGTAATCCCAGCTACATGTTCACCGCCCCATCCCACCCCACCACCATTGGTGATGCCAGCATTTTATCACCACAGCAAGCTGAAGGCGATGTCAGCAGCCATGGGACAGCTGTAGGAGCACCCAAACAACTGAAGTAACTCACAGGCCTGGAACTTCTCCTTCCGCCAATCTGCAAGAAAACCACATTGCACAAATGTGAACAACAAATCAGAGACTTGAGGAGACTGTACAGACCAGTGTTGGTATCTATCCTCTGAAATACACTGAACCAAGAGTTATAGGGAAAAATGTTTTGGAAGCATTCACCTGATGAATTTATTTTTCACACACATTAATTCTCTCTCTCTCTCACACTCTTCCTTTCTCTCTCTCTCCTTCTCTCCTCTCTGACACACACACATGCATACTCTCTCTCTCTCATACACCCATAGCCATCATGTTACAATGTTCCCATGAAACCCAAGCCATAAAGCTTAACACCACTGAGGGGCTGGATACTGACCTAAAAAGAAGGCTCTTTGCACAGATTTCTTTATCAAAATAGGCTTTCTCTATTTCTAGCCACATATCCATCCTGAAAGCTAAGTTTTCTTGAGAAAGAACCGAGGAGATCAAAATTTCTGAGGCCTCCATTTACTTATAAAGAACTGACTGAACTGAACTTGTATGTTGACTCAAAACCATGGTATAGGTAATACAACTTGGGGGCGCTGCACTTGGAGGAGGACTCTCAGCCATGGGTGAGGAGAACTCAGGATATGGCACCAGGGAAATCTTGCCCCATCAAGAGGTAATGGAGAAGATTCAAGGAAGGAGAGAGAAAAGTTCAAAGCAAGAAAGACATACATCTAGTGAAAGAAAGTAATGAATTTGCTTTCCTATATCATAGAGTATTGCAAGGAAAAACATCCCTGTATCTAAGGGGAAACCCAAAAACATTGGGTCTAGTCATCTGCTTCTCCCTATAAATCAAAAGCAGCAGGAGACATCACACATGATCAGCCCCCAAGTATGGCTGTGTCCTTTGCCCCAGTAACTGTGAATATGTTTTGGCAGAGAGGACTTTACAGATGTGATTGAGATTAAGGAACTGGAGGTACGAATGGGGCAGGGCTGGAATAACAATTTCTCCAAAAACCTATATAGAACCTTAAACCCAATTATCCTAATGACCATATCAAGCTGCCCTCTATAAAATGAGGTCCTGAAATGAGCAAGAGAAGAATAGAGGGACCCCATCCCTCAGTGACACAAAGCATAAACGCCTCCAACCTTCATACTCCCTTTTGGGAAGAAGAAAGGAAGCTAACCGATCACAGCAAATGTATATCTGTCATAAGACCCTGAAAAGTCTGCATGGTAAAACTGTGACCTCCAACAAGACAGAGACTCCAGAACAAAATTAGAACGATTATAAAATAAGAACAGGACACGTTCTTGAATATTTGCCAACAACATGGCACCCCTATTCTCCCACAGGTTTATTCAGATAAAGTAGAACAACCAGCTCTGTTAATTTGCCTATACAAACAGATCACATGAAGTGGGCGGACATGTCACATTTTGAGAAAAGAGAACTTTACTTGTTCTTCACTAAGACATTAGCTGACAGCAAGCTCTACATTTCTATATGACAACTGACACAGATTAGGAAAGAAGAGGAATCAGGAGGAGGAGAAGAACGAAGAGGAGAAAGGGAGTTGGTGTTCCATTCTGAGACTCTACAGTGCACCCAGAGCTATGCTGTGCACTTCCGTGGTCCAAGCACACTCTTCACCTCATTTCCACAGCAAGCTGTTCATTAGAAATTATTCTTCCAATTTCATGAATAAGATCAAATCAGACATTTGTTCACATCACATTAAGAGCCCTCCTATGTGAAAGTGTTGATTCTACTGTAAGGGTGTCTGTCCTTACAAAATAAAAAGAAACATATATAAGGTGTACTTAAAAACACAGGCATTTCAATCCAGCAGAGAATGGAGTGATGCTAAAAGGAGACTATTTAATCCACATTTTTAACAGATAAGTCCCAAGATTCAGTGAGGATCTCTAAAGAGTTTGCCTCACATCTGGTCCCCATAGACTCTTACACCACTGGCTCCCCATTCTCTGTTCTCACAGGCTGTGTCCCTGATCAGAAATAGAAACAGCCAGTACAGAAGCACGTGTTATGGATTCAAACGGCCCAGATTCATAACCCACCCCAGTGCTAGAGGGTGCTCTGGATAACCTTTCAGTGCATTAGCAACCCTAGGATCATACTCCTCCCCCCCGGCTACTATGGGAAGGGTGAGATGGCCTCATTACCTGAAGCAAACCCAGTTAGAAAATTACTTCCAAACACCTTAAAATAAATATAAGTCTTTTCAGAAATCTCTCAAACATGTGTCAAGAAATTTATTACTTTTTGTGCACCCAGTAACTTACATGTCCTCTGTGTACTTCCCACTCTAACCACCATGGGTGTCATTTGTGGTCTCCCTTCTACCCAAAGCCACCCAAAGTGTCTCTTCTACTCTCTGCCACCCAAAGTGTCTCTGAGAGGAATCACAGGCTCTCCACTTTCCTTCTCATCTCCTCCTCTCTTCTCCAATCACCTTTTCTTTCCCTGATTGACTCCCAGATTTTCTCTGGTAAACCATTTTCACTCCTCTGAGCTTCTCCTATTGCAATCCTCACACATTGCCCCTAATAAATCTAACCAGTACTGAGCCCATCAGGTAAATCCAAAATTCTCCTAAAAGGAGAGATAATGGTTGTGAACAATTATAAGTTACTGTCCTTTAAAAAATTAATTTCTAGGGGTGCCTGGGTGGCTCAGTTGTTAAGCGACTGCCTTCGGCTCAGGTCATGATCCTGGAGTCTCGGGATCGAGCCCTGCATCGGGCTCCCTGTTTGGCAGGGAGTCTGCTTCTCCCGCTGACCTCTCTCCTCTCATGCTCTCTCTCTCTCAAATAAATAAATAAAATCTTTAAAAAAAATTAATTTCTAACGCTGTAATACAAACATGTACATAGGATTTTGTATATAATGGCCAGTATCTCACAAACCCACTACCAGAACTCCCTAAGCATCCTGGAAGCTCTGGATCTGAGAATCAGAAGACCTGACCTAAAGAAAACTACTTCGAAAACAACCATGGAGGTTTAGAGGAAGATACCTGGCTTGGACAAGGAGTCAGAGCACGCAGAAGCAAAATGAAGACCATCATTCCAGAGAAAGAGCTAAAACAAACAAACAAACAAACAAACCAGGAAACCAAAGCAAGATCCTAAAAGAGGTAGGAATTTCGGGTAAAATGGATTCAGAAACAAGGATCCCTTAAGGAAGACCTGAGTCCTAAGCAGACAAGCTTGATTTCTGAAATCTTTGAGAGACAGCAAATTCTGAAGTACACCGTCAATGCCATGGTCCAACTGCCCTTACAAATGACCACTCTGTTGTCACTGAACCAACAAAACTATCAGTTGAACAAGGTGCGTTCAGAGGGTGTCGCTAATTCTAACAGAGACTACAGTAGAGGATGCGTCAGAATAGAGGCAGATCTGTGTTCCCAAGGACAGTCCCTGCAGTCTTCAGAAGGACACAGCAAACATAACAAGGAGATCAGGGACACCAACCCCATCCTGATGTGGGGTCCAATGACAGAGAAGTTGGCACAGTGGAGGCTGGGGTGGTAAAGCCACAGGAAACTGAGTCACTTACCTGCATACAGTTGTGCCTTCTTCAGGGCTGAAAGGGAAGACACCCTGGTGAGACATGAGCCAGAACAAGTCTGCATAGTCTTGATCTACTGGCACTTGCCTCCTCTCTGTGCTACAGGTGACACTATAACAGAGTAAGGAGAGAGGCTAGAGAGGAGATACCCTCCTGACATGGGCAGACAATAGGATGTTCTGGGAAATTCCCTGGACCACAGGTCAGAGAGCCGGCATTGCAGGCTGAGTTCCATGCCTGCCAGTTGCTGCTGTGTGACCTTTGCCAAGTTAGTGTCCTGAGCCTTAAAAATCTCAACATGAAAATACAAAATCTGAGAAACAAACTGAGAGTCTTGGAGGGAAGGGGTGTGGGAGGTTGGTTGAGCCTGGTGGTGGGTATTATGGGGGGCCCGTATTACATGGAGCACTGGGTGTGCTGCATAAACAATGAATTATGGAACTCTGGAAAGAAATTGAAAAAAAAGATACATGTAGTTGAATAATAAAACTGTCAAAATGACAATTAAAAATCAAAAGCACTTTTAACTATTAAACTTCTGTTGTCCTACAGACAAGTAGACTTAAGAGTCAACCAAGAAAAACAATTTTCTCAGAAGAGACAAAATTTAAAAAAATAAATAAATAAATTCAGCAGAGACTAAAGAGACAAATGAAAATAACGTAAAATTGAACAATTGATTATAACTTTAAGAATCTCTAAGGTGAAAAAACTCTCAGATGGAGAGGAGAAGGGAGTTGAGGGAAATTGGAAGGGGAGATGAACCATGAGAGACTATGGACTCTGAAAAACAACCTGAGGGTTTTGAAGGGGCGGGAGGTGGGAGGTTGGGGGAGCCAGGTGGGTGGGTATTATGGAGGGCACGTATGGCATGGAGCACTGGGTGTGGTGCATAAACAATGAAATCTGTTACGCTGAAAAGAAATTTTAAAAAGTTATTAATTCAATTTTATGCACACAAGCATCGCAACACCAGTTATCTATATGCATTTGATTTTCTGAACAATAGAAGAGATAAAACTTCTGTGGAAACACTCAGCCCATAAGAGTCAGGTAGATCTCCTGGGGCCTTCTAAAGAAATTTCATGTTTAAAAAAATTGGTAGCAGTGTGGGAGGTACTCCGCATAAATACAGTCAACATCTAAATCTGTTTTTTCTTTTTTTTATGGAGTGCAGGGGGATTCAACAACAAGTCAAAATGTGCATTTCAAATAAATTTTCAATAAAAATAGTATTCCTTCAAAGAACAATACACTATATCCAACCATTCTTGTTTACCAAAAGAAAATGCATAATACTAACAAATTTCATCCACAGAAATTTTCTGAAATGAATTCCATTATCAATCGCATCCCCGAATAAAGAAATTTTCACATTTAAAAAAAAATGGAAAATTTTTATCCCATCTGCTTTCAATTCGCTTTAAAGTTTAAAAATTATACAATGTATGAGAATGTTTTAGGGAATAAAGTATACATTACTCCATGAATGTAAGAAATCATTATTACATCCAATGATTTCCAGGAAAGAGAGATATGGGAAATAAGACAAAAGGGGAGATGAATTAAGAACCGGGATGTTAGGTGAGCACTAGCGTAAAAGTGTCCAAACGTTCTCAGAAAACACATCACTGGACCACTGACAACTTATCCCACGACATTCCCACCCAAGCTCTGCCCAGTCCTCTACCCAACACTTTGTGATCAGTACCTCCAGGAACTGGAGTGAAAAGACTCTCCCACGATGGTATTATGTGGAGGGATCACACTCCTAACTTTAATGACCCCATTTATTTATATAGTTTCTCTAAAATGTTCCAGAGTATTCAGGTTGACTGAGAACCAGTTGCACTGAAGACTAAAAGGCTACAAAGGAGGTGGGTAGATTAACCAAAGATGCACCATGGACTCCAGTGACCACCATCATTCCAGGATTCAAAGCACTTTGTGTGAAAAAATAGCCTAGATGGGGAAAGCCCATGGAACAAGTTCTGCCTCCAGCCAGTTTCCACTTCTGCACCAGGGACGGGTCCACATGCCTCTGCATGAAACAGAGAGGGGACACTATGGCTTAGGGGGTAAGAGACCCAAGGACATATGGACAGTCACTCACCAGCCAGGTAAAGAGATTTCCTCCAGTCTGAAAGGCAACACAGGAAACGGGTGAGCTACGAATCAGAATGTCTCCTACAAATGTGACACAGAAACTTCTGGGAAAAGGACACAACGTACCAAGATCTGCCTGGAGTTCATCTG
>PISX010021696.1:8856-33218 GCA_004024625.1 Mellivora capensis
GGGGGGGGGGGGGGGGGGGAAGGGGGCAAAGCGCGGCAGGGCGCACAGTACAGATATCCCGACAGTCCGGGACCAGGAGTCAGAGCGCGCGGTTTGGTCGTCTACTCTCGCCCACTCACGCTGAACTCGCCGGCCAGGACCGCCCTCTCCCGGCCGCCTAGCGCCTCCAACTGCTCCAAGAAGCTCTGCACAGCGTCCAAGTTGCGGTTCATGACGCGGTGAGCTGGCGAGCTCCACTTCAGGCAGCTCGCTCTGCGCGAGTAGCTAGTAGCAAGAAAACTGGAGACATAGGGTCTTGCGACCCAATGGAAGCGCGCAGCAGGCGGCAGGTCTCGTCCCTCGGCCAATAACATTCGGAGCTCGCCCCGGTACCGCCCACAGGCTCGCGAACCCAGGCAGCAGCCGGAGACGTATGTCCTTTTCCTCTGGGTTTGGGGAGTCCAGAGCTGGTGCTTCTCTTTTTATGGGCCTCGAGCATGTTGGCTGAGTCCACAGAATCCCCTGGACGTTGTCTCCTGCTTGGTCCCGGACCCGCTCCCGGGGCCAACCTTCATCCAAGGGCCCGCATTGGGTAGATGCCCTTGCATTCTCGCCTGCCCTCCCAGGTTGTCTCCCTGAGAGAGAGACTGGGCTCTGATGGTCGCCGAGATGGAGCTGCAACTCCTGCCTCGAGGACCCTGGGTTGGGGGCATCCTTCACTGTGCGCTACGGAGGCGGGGCCCGAGGGAGGTCACGGGAGGTTGCCGAGGTTGCAGCGGGGCGGTATGTGTGTTGGGGGGACTGACACCCGGGCACCCCCGCTGTGAGAAAGACCGCATGGAAGCGGATGTTTCTGTGTCTCTGTTTCCTGAGGTTCCTCTTTTTGGGGCGGACTAGGAGGAACTGGGGGCGCCAGGATCCTTTCTGAATTTAAAAATCTCAATCCACATAGACCTGCAGGGAAACAGAACTGAGGCCGTCAAAATGGGTTCCAGGGAGAAAGATGTTCTCAAGGCTTTCAAAGAGCTTCTCTTTTTTGCTGTCTGCACACTCTCACCTTCAGAAAATGGGCAGGAAAAGGCCAGAGGACAACATGGTGATCCAGTTCCCCAGGTCACCAAGGGGAGGCTGGAGAAAGCCTAGAGGAGCCTAGGGCTCCTGCCTGGGTAGATGGGTCAGCCCACCCCTCATCCAGCAGGGGTCCGGGGGTCATGGAAGGAATTTCAGGGGGTGTCACCAGAAGGGATGTCTGTGGAGTCCAGTTTGAGGTCGTTGAGGTGTCAAAGGTTAACCAATGGGGTGAGGTGTACTTTAAGTGATTGAAGGGTCAACAAGGTCATTGGTTCAGGTGGTGGATTTAATTAATTACGGATTATTAGAATGTTGAGTTAGGGATGCGCAAACTCTTTTTTTTCAAAAGGCTTTGGTTTTTGGCCTTGCTGTCTCTGGTGTCTGTACCAGCTACTCAACTCCACCATGACAGTGTGAAAGCAGCCATAGGCCATGTGTAAAGAAATGAGTGGGGCTATATTCCAATAAACCTATTTGTGGACACTGAAATTTTTAATTTCACATAATTTTCATGTGTCACAAAACATGTGTGTGTGTGTGTGTGTCCTAAGGCTGTGTGGTTTGCTGACCGAAGTTTAAGTGACAGAAGTCAAAGTGGATGATCAGTGGGGATGTTTAATTTATAGGTGGGGTCACTGTGGACTCAGTGTTTATTAGTTTCATCTCTAAGAGTTCAAAGATGGTCAATAATGATCACTGAGGATGGACGTTTATAGTGAATTCATTGGAGGTCAGTGAGAGAGGTCTTTGGATGTTCATGGGCAACTGTCATCAGATGTTAATGGCAGTCACTGGAGGGCAGTGACAGACAGTGAAAATGGCTGAAGGGCTATTGGGATTTGGAGTGGTAGTTTAAGTAATTGAGGGATCAAAAGAAGGAAGGTCATTGAGGGCTCCTACTCAGTGCACTACAGTGTATGTCAATGAACTGAACTTTTGTGACTGGTCATGGGTTTTTTGAGACTCGGGGAGGTGGGATACAGAAGTATCAGGTAACTTTGAGAAGATATGGACGTTCAATGCAGGAGTCATGGACACTCTTTAATCTGAGTACTCATGGATATTAATGGCAGTCATTAGGGAGTAGGGGATACCAGAGTATACGAGGAAGAGTCACTGTGGGATCATGAAAGGTCTTTGTGGACCCTGGTGTTAGTGGATGTCACTGGAGGTCAAAGGTCACTGGAAACTGGTGTTTTAGGGGAGCAAATGCAACATCGAAGGGTCATTGGGCCATCCATATCATCTATGGTGATAACTGGGAGGCAGGAGGGCTCACCCAGAAGCTGGTGAATTTCTGATTAGTAACTAAGGGTCTGTTTGTCCAGTGGGGGGATGTATCTATCTGCCCACCTGGCTTTTTGGGTAACATTTACCTTGCTGAGAGCCTGGCTTTCTCATAGGCTGGGTCTTCTTACTGGCAGGAGGTAATCAAGCTGAGTTCTGGCTGGCTAATTGACTGGGTAGGTGGGGTATCTCTTTGTTGGGGTATCTATCTATGGGGGGGGTCTCTCTGTCCTTGAAGGATTTTGTCTTTTGGTTGGCTGGGATCTAATTGGCTGGCGCCAGGGTGTCCATGTGTCTGACCATAGGTCTTTCTGGATGTCTGGCTGGGTATATTCCTATCTTTGTTCAAGAATCTGCCCATTTGTCTGGCTGTCTGTCCCTCTGGAGTCTGTTTGTCTCCCTGGGATTTGGTCCATCCAGAAGTCTGTCTAGCCAGGGGTCGTGTGTCTGCCTTTTTGGAGATCTTTCTATCTGGTTCAAAATCTTTTGGCTTATGGATAGAATGACTGAGGCTGTGGCCCACCTGTCATGCTTTCAGCTGGATTGGCTGTATTTTTGGTTGTATTGTCACCCTAACTCCATGCCCGCCTCTCACTGTTTAATTTGCCTGCTCCACTGACTATATCTCTCTAGGTTTCTCCAGATATCCAAATGCTCCTGGCTTGCAATCTCCTCAGCTCAGGCTGGGTGTGGGGGATGGGAAGACCCTGGGAGTTCCTCCAGTAGCCCGGCCTGTCCCACCTCTCCCTTTTTATATGTTCTTACAATGAAATTTGCCTCTGGTAGGCGCCCTTTTGTTCAACCTATTGGTAGCAATCCTATGAAGTGGGAGCAGTGGGCACTGTCCTTGGAGATCCTAAGTAACTCAGTGCCCACATGCCACATGCCCATCTGCCTATTTGCCTGCTCAGAGTGCTCACTCAACAGAGCCAAATGAACTGGGTGCTGGAAGGTGCTTGGGTAAGCTTTCTTAACGCTGTGAGGAACCCAGGCTGAGCCGATGTTGCAAAGGAAAAAATTGTTTATAATGGAAAAACAAAGATACCACTTTAACCCCGGGAGCTTGCTGGGAGATACTTTGAGGCTATTGATAGTACTACTGTACAGTTCTTCTCTGGCTTCTTTTTTTGATAGACCAAAAAAGCATAGAAGATATTGGAAAAAAAATTCTCCCATTGCTTCTGTTAAGAACCTGCAGGCTAGATGGGCTGACCTGTTAGTCCATCCACAAGTGTGGTGCTTAGCAAACGAAAAATGACACTGTCTCCAATAGGGGCAGCTTGTGCCCACCAGTGACTACAGGTAACTAACTACCTTTGGGTGGGCTTTTGTTGGTCTCCTCTAACTCTCCTCAGGGCTTCTGGATTTCAGTGTTCTGAATTGAGGATCCCTCCTGGTCCCTTTCTGGGGCAGGAGGGGGGGAGGCAGGCAGCTTAGAGCTTGGGGAACACAGCGCAAGGAGAAAGCCACCCTACTTACTGCTTCTCAGTCCCATTGCCAACCCACATGACCTCTTTGTGGAGGCTGGTTTTTAACCCCTGGGAACTGCCCTGTTGTTCTACTTCACAGAGGGAGAAGAAAAGCCCTCTTCCTCATCTTTAAAAAAATGATATCCTTAAAATGTTCCTATCAACCAGCCCCACTTCTTCCAGGGCAGAGCCTGGGTATCTTCATCACCTAGAGTGAGCCCCAGATGCTAGTCCATGCCTTTGGAGTAAATGAACTCAGTCCTGGGCTCTCTGTGCCAATAGCTTCAACTGCTATAAACTCTAGGCAAACAAACTCTGACAGTGATGCTAGTAGCATCCTGGGGCCTCTGGTCTGGTCGCCCTGCATCCTTGGCTTGCACCTTCCATACCCAACTTTAGCCCAGCCCACACACACTTATGTGTGTGTGTGGCAACTTATTTGGAAAAGAACAACTAGCCATGTTCTTTTAAGCTTAGTCTGGCTGGAGTCCTGCATAGCTAAGGGCTCTTCTGTGGGTGCTGAATGCAGAGCCCATGGCATCACAATCAAAGGGAGGTATGGATCTTCTCCATTGGCATCTGCCACTCAATTATAAAACCAGAGAGAAGTTAAGTGCACATCTATGTCTAGGCAAGTTTGAACATCTCTGGAAGTATTTCTGTAATGAGACCAACAGCAAGGGCAGGGGGCATCTCATGCTGCTGCTGCTCAGTCTTCTCAAGTCCTAGCCAATGCACTATGGCAAGGAGAAAGAAAGGCAGGGGTCTGTCAAAAATACTGTGTAACTGGCACATGGCATAATGAGCTGGAAAGTTAGAAAATCTTATGAAAGACCATAAAGGGTTAAAAGAAAATTTAATAAGGTATCCAGTTGAAATATAATACACACACATCACACATATACATATAGAAATCATTTTCATATATAACAGCAAAAATGAATTTGAAACTGTAATGCAAAAAAACCCTAATTTCTTAAAAAATAGGCACCAAGTTCCAAACCCCTATTGAATATAGCTAAACAATGATACTAATGTCTGCTACCATCACAAAAAAAGACACCCACACCTTATCATTCTCCTGGTAAAAGAACACAACACTCCACCCACTAAGTATTCCCAGCAACAAAATTTAAACCTGTACCTGATTGAGCCTTTAGATCTAAATGTTAATTCAGAGGAAACAGAAGGGCACAGAAAAATGTTAAGACACAACAGGGACAAGATCAGAGACATCCAGACTGTGGAAACTCTGTAAGGCAAATAAACCAGTTTCCTAATTGAATAAATTACAAAGAAAAAAAAAAAAAAGAGAATCCTACAGGTTAAAAGAGACTTAGGATGTTCACAAATACTGCAGCATTATTCATATTAGCCCCAAAGTAGAAACAATCCAAGTTTCATAAAGTGATAAATAAATAAAATATGGTGTATCTATACAATGGACTATTACTCACCAGTAAAAAGAAATGAAGTATAATGCATGTTACAACAGGGATAAACTTTGTATAAGTACCGCGCGCTAACCGATTGCGCCACTGGAGCTCCTCAACAGGGATAAACTTTGAAAATGCACTGCTAAGTAAAAGAAGACAGTCAAAAAACACCACATATTGTATGATTCCATTTGTATGAAATGCCCAGAATAGACAAGTCTATGGAACAAGAGTAGATTAGTGGTTGCAAGGGCCTGAGGGTAGAGGGATGGTTGGCGGAGAATGGCGAGTGACAGCTAATGGGTATGTTCTTTTTAGGAGGTATAAAAATATTCTAAAATTAGATTGTAGTGATGGTTGCACAATCTTGTGAAAATGATAAAAAAGTTTAATTGTATATATATTTTTTAATTGTATACCTTATTTAAGGTATAGGGTGAACCATGTGATATGTGAATTGTATCTCAATAAAGCTATTTTTTTAAAGATTTTATTTATTTATTTGTCCGAGAGAGAGAGAGAGAGAGAGAGAGAGAGCGCACAGGCAGACAGAGTGGCAGGCAGAGGCAGACGGAGAAGCAGGCTCCCTGCCGAGCAAGGAGCCCAATGTGGGACTCGATCCCAAGATCCTCAGGATAACCTGAGCCGAAGGCAGCCGCTTAACCCACTGAGCCACCCAGGCGTCCCTCAATAAAGCTATTTAAAAAGAGTGACAGGGGCGCCTGGGTGGCTCAGTGGGTTAAAGCCTCTGCCTTTGGCTCAGGTCATATGATCCCAGGGTCCTGGGATCGAGCCCTGCATGGAGCCCCGCATCGCATCGGGCTCTCTGCTCAGCAGGGAGCCTGCTTCCTCCTCTCTCTCTCTCTGCCTGCCTCTCTGCCTACTTGTGATCTCTGCCTGTCAAATAAATAAATAAAATCTTAAAAAAAAAAAAGTGACAAGTTACTTTTCAATCATTTGCAATGAATGGACCTCATTTGGATCCTAGTTCAAACTAACATACTGTAATCAGGGAAAACTCAACTTTAACTGGATATTTGAAATAATGTTTGGCTCATATAATATATAAAATATATATTTGGAATAACTGGTTCTTTAGATATGATAATGGCATCGTTATTCTTGTTGAGTCCTTATCTTTTGGAGATATACCCAGAAATATTCATGGATGAAATGAGGTCAAGGATTTGCTTCAAAATAAACAAGTGAGTGGATATATGGAGTAGGTGGGGCTACGAAGGAAACCAGATGGTCAACATGGAGGTGGGCTCATGGACTCATTGTATGGTCCTTCCTGCTCTTGTATGTTTGAAATTTTGCACAATTAAAATATTTAAATCAATCAGGATAGAGGTAAACAATCATTTCTATAGAAAAGAGAGTAAACAGGTCAGAGAACCACATACATACAAATGGCCAATAGTATTTAAAAAGATGCACAACCTCCATCATAATTAAAGAAATATGAAATCAGCTGGGGAACCATCTTGCACCTAGAGCTTGGCCAGATGAAAAGTCTGATTGTACCCAGTGCCAGCAAGGACACAGAAACAGGTACTCAGATCTACTGACAGTGGCAAGGACAGCCTCTTGGAGGACAACAATTCAGCAGCATCTATGATCATTTTAAGATTTTATTTATTTGAGACAGAAAGAGTGAAAAAGAGAGCACAAGTGGGGACAGAGGGAGAGGGAAAAGCAGACTCCCTGCTGAGCAGGGAGCCCAATGCAGGGCTTGATCCCAGGCCTCCTGGGATCATAACCCGAGCTGAAGGCAGATGCTTAACCAACTGAGCCACCCAGGCGCCCCATCTATGATCATTTTTTTTTTCAACGATCATTTTTAAGACAAAATTCCACTCATCAGATATACTCGTTTAAGTGTACACAGAGGTATGTTCAATGATGTTCTTGAAGCAAGGTTTCTGGTAGTAAAAATAGAAAACAACTGGAATATGCAGCCATTAAATAGGAGGTAGAGTCATTCATACTGGATATCCTTGATAACCTAGAGGTAGCTGGAAGAGATCATTAAAGGGAAAGATAGGAAGTTTCAGAATGTTGTATACAGCATGATTTTTGGGTTAAAAAAATACCATGAAGAGAAAACATCTGGTCATATATTTTTTTAAGTCAACAGTCCATAGCTTCTGGAGAGTAGGGTGGGATTGTTGGGGGCACAACAGGTGCCCCCCACCTGTTGTGAAGGAGGAAGGTGGTTTCTTTTTCACTGTGCATTTCTTTTTTTTTTTTTTTCTTTTCTTCTTTTAAACATGAGGGTGTGTTACTTTTGTAATTTAAAGAAGTTATCCCTATTGGAGAAGTACTTACATCTTCAAACTCTTGAAGCCAATCAGACAAAATCAAAGTACCTTCCCTGCACTCCAAAGAAAACTGGGCAGAGAACCCAGAAAGGAGCTCACAAAAATGGTCAACAAGTAAATGAAATGTCTACCCACAGTAGCACTAAATTCTCCCTCCTCCCTGGATCTCTAGTGCACCGTTCTCCCTAGCAAGGCACCAGCTGAATGTTTACCCTCCTGGAGATAATGCAATTCATATGTCAGCACAAGGCCCTTCCCCTTCCTTCTGCACACTGGTAGCATATCCCATATGGGATGTCACCATGCTTTTTATTCAACACTTTATCTTGAGGTGCTCAGTGGCTGCAGTGCACCACTCTGTGGCTGCACCCTAATTTATGCAACTTCAGTGCTATGATGGACATTGAGGCTATTTCCCTGCTTTTGCTGCTACAAACAATGGTGCAGATCCTTGCACGTGACCACTGTGTACCTGGTGTACGGGCTGGGCACATCCTTAGTTCTGGCTACTGGATCAAAGTAGAAATTATAAAACCTCCCCACAAAGTTTACATCTGTTAAACAAAACTCAACTCCCCACACCTTAATGAACCATAATGAACCTTCTTCATCTTTGCCAATTTGATAAAAGTGGTCTCCTGCTATAAAATTGCTGGTAGTAAATACTTGCACATCTCCTTGGATCAGAAATTCCCCTTCTAGGAGTCTAACCTAGGAAAGAATAAGGGATAGTGGGCAAGATGTTCACTGCAGCCAGTTTGGTCATATTGTGCTTGAATTTTCACTTCTTTTTTGTACATGAAAACATACCACCACCCCTTGGCCCTAACTCTCAATGGCTTTCAACCACCACTAATGGTTGGCATGTCTCTCCTTCATTAACTTTAAAAATAAAACCAGCAGTTGGTTTACCAGCAACAAATATGTTTATTTGGGAGTAGTAGAGAACTACAATCCAAGACAAGCATGGTAAGGCAAAACCACAGGCAAGTCCAGAGAACAAAAGAGAGGAATGCTCTTTTATGGAGGAAAGTCAGAAGCTTTGGAGGGCTGTTATAAACAAAAAGTCCATTAGAGTAAACTGGGAGTTCAAAGGATAGTTGCTTTTCATTGACTGAGTTGTGACTGTCTCTCATTGGCTGGGCTGTTGCCAGAGAAGAAGAAAACCTTTCTTCTGCTGGAATACCAAACAGCTAACCCATAGCAGGGACTTACAAGGTTTCTCTTCTATTTGGATCTGCAATTAAGATGCTTAAGGAGTGTTAGGGCATGAGATAGCTCCCTGCTGGCTTTCCAACTTTACTGTAAAGGAGGCTCCCTTTTATTTTCACACCTCAGCCTTTTTACTGAGATTTTTAACAACTTGAAAATATGAAAAATGCTTTAATAACAATATACATTTGTAATTATTTTCCTTTTAATCCTGTGAAAAACTTAAAACATACATCAAAGTAGAAAGAATATTATAACAAACTCTCTGCATCATCTAAATGTGACAATTACTATTTTGCTTCAGCTTTTTCTCCCTGCTGAAGCATTTTCAAGCAAGTATTAGGCTGATATTTCACCCCTAAATACTTCACTACATCTAAAAACTTAGAACATTTCCTAAAGGAACTCCAATGCTCCTTTAGAAAATGCTCGAAGTTTTTAGATTTATTTTTTTAAAGATTTATTTATTTATTTATTTGAGAGGGAGATTGAGAGAGAGCTCATGAGAAGTGAGAGGTCAGAGTGAGAAGCAGATCCCTGCTGAGCAGGGAAGGCTGATGTGGGACTCCATCCAGGGACTCCAGGATCATGACCTGAGCCAAAGGCAGTTGCTTAACCAACTGAGCCACCCAGGCACCCCATAACTTTTATTTTGAAATGTCATATTTATATAAAAGTTGCAAAAACAGGGCAATCTGTGCCCTCATGCCCTTAACTTGGATTCCCCACATTAATATTTCTGAATATTGAGAAGAATACTAGAACACGAAAATCAGTTGCAGACATGACAAAGGAAAACCTGGTCACAAAGGCCCTCTACTCTCTCGCCAGAGATACTGAAATGGTAAGCACCAAAGCCCATGCCCACTTGTCTTCTCCTTTGTCCTTCACATTTCAAAACCATATTAAGAACTGATTTCTGCCTTAAAAAGTCAAATAAAAGATGCATAAATATCCCTTTAAGCCCTATACCATGCCTCAAATCCAAGGCTCCCTGTGAGTCCTCAGGATATTAGCTGTGCAATACACAAGGCACTACAGTGGACATTTTCCACAACTTATTTATTTCTTGTTTTAATTATTGTTATTTTATTGGCTCACTTTACAAACTCCCCTGCTCAAATACCCAAAGCTGTACCTAAGCTGTCTGCAGCAGCATCACAGTGACCACTTCTGACCCTAGGATGGTGACTCAAGAAGTAGAACTTTCAAATGCTTAGAAACGCTACCAGACTGCCATCTGAAAAGCCTTTACCCACAGGTTCTTCCATCAGCACAGTGTGAGGAATCGTTTCCCCCAGTATCACTTGACAGTAGATATCACTCACATCCAGTGGCTAAACACAGCTGATGAGCAAAACGTGGACCCAATAGTCTTTCATAAATCCCTCCACTACTGGTGAGCCCAAGTGTGCTGGCTTCTCAAAGGCCTCTTTAGCAGTGGAAGCCACAATAAAGTGAATAATAAAGTTTGCCTCTTATTTTCCACCTATCCCTAAGAGCTGGCCCTAAGCACAAAGGCCTGCTGAGATTTCTGTGCTGTTAAAAAAATAAAATGCCAGTGACTATGGGTCTACTCTAGGCTTGGTGAAACAGTGAATGCAGCCCCAGGCCTCATGGTGCTTACCTAGGAGGATGCTCAGAGTAAGCAGGGGAGCATCAGCCTCATGCCTATGATGTCTGCAAGAGGTACAGGGGGATACCGTAAACAGGAAGGGCAGGAGGCTCACAGCTCCCAAAGGTGAGAAATGAGGACATGTAGTTGGATGAATGGTGGCTCCAGAAGATACGTCCACAGCTCAATTCCTGGAGCCCATGATCTTATTGGCGGGGGTGGGTGGGGTGGGGGGGGGGTGTCTTTGCAGATGTGATTAAGTTCAGAATCTTTAAATGAAGAGGTCATCCTTGATTTTCTTTTTTAAAGATTTTATTTATTTACGACAGACAGAGATCACAAGTAGGCAGAGAGGCAGAGAGAGAGGAGGAAGCAGGCTACCTGCTGAGCAGAGAGGCCGATGCGGGGCTTGATCCCAGGACCCTGAGATCATGACCTGAGCCGAAGCCAGAGGCTTTAACCCACTGAGCCACCCAGGTGCCCCCATCCTTGATTTTCTGATGTGCTATAAATCTAATGACAAGTGTCCTTATCAGACACACAGTGGAAACTTGACAGTAGAGGAAGACCATGTGAAGACAAAGACCAAAACCACAATGTAACTACATGACAAAAAATATTAAGGATTGTCAATAGCCACCAGAAGCTGGAAGAGACAAGTAATGGAGAAGGGGTTGGGAGAGACCTGACTTCTAGCCTCCAGAATTGTGAGAGAATAATTCTGTTTTGTTTTTTTTTTTAAAGATTTTATTTATTTATTTGACAGAGAGAGATCACATAGACAGAGAGGCAGGCAGAGAGAGAGGGAAGCAGGCTCCCTGCTGAGCAGAGAGCCCGACACGGGACTCGATCCCAGGACCCTGAGATCATGACCTGAGACGAAGGCAGCAGCTTAACCCACTGAGCCACCCAGGCACCCCTAATTCTGTTGTTTTAAGACACCCAGTTCATGGCAGTTTTGGTAGTCCAGAAAACTAATAAAAACATCATACTACTTCTACTTTGTATTTTGGAATTTCTGTAACTTGCATGAAAATTTTAGTTGCATATCCTTCATTTGTGAGCTGAGTTTATGGCAAGGGGAGAGAGGCTCTGGAAGGTCCTGGATTTACATGAGTGGGGCTAGAAGTCACAGACATCCCATGAAACCTATTGCCTGTTCTCCCTCAAGACTCCTCTCACTAGGCCACTGTTGCTCCTGGAACCCTTATGAGTACATCCACCTCAGGGTCTTTACGTGGATCATCCAGGTGATCCCTGCTGTTTCATGCCATCCTGTAGCTCTCGGGGCATCTGCAGAGGTCTCCCCGACTCTCCATCCCCCCTGCCTGACTTGTTTTCTTACAGACCTGCCCCAAGTGGTGTGATGGCTTTCTTTCTTAATGTCATACTCCCCTCCACATCAACTTGGGGGCATGCTGTAGGGTCCTGACTCATGTTCTGTGTAAAACCAGGGTCCTTAGGTACACATCAGTCCCAGTCTGAGATGGGACTCTCACAGGGCCCCTGACTCCCAAGTGACACCACCACTAAATCTCCCAAATCTTTCCTATGGTTAAGGAGCAAGCCAGCAGGTTGGGCCTGCCTTGTCCTAGATACAACGTCAACAGCAGACTTGAGAATGTCCCTGAGCTGTCAGCTCCCTACCTAAGAAGACCCAGTAGAAACTGTCCCTCACATGCAGCCCGACGGTGGGTTTGTCCTGCCCACACAGAAGCAAGTAGGGTGGTGTGGCACACAGACTTTATTCTGACCCCTCCCCAAGTCCTGGGTCCAGGTCCACGTCCTGACCAGCAAGTGGGTTCATTCAGCACTCAGAAAGACCCTCTTGCGTGCGGTGTTGGTGTATGGGTGCCAGCGCCACTCCACATCTGCTGTGGCCTCCTGTTCCAGCGTGCCCAGGCGGATCATGTACACTGCGGGGTGTAGATGGGTACATTGTCACCTACACCGCCAGCACCCCACACCACAAGAAGTGGAATTAAGCCCCAAACTCACACTTCAGTTCAAAGCGAGGTCCAACCTCTGTCAACTCCACATTGCGGTGGTTGGTCTTCCTGTATACGTGGTGCCTGGAGGCAAGGGGAGACAGGGTGGAGGTGAGAGAAGACAGTGAGCAGATGTGGGTCAATAACAAACAGCAGTGGAACACAAAGGTCAGGATACCATTCTGAGGCCAGCCCATGGACCTACCGGAAGGAGATATAGTCATCTTGGTTTGCGAAGGTGATGACACGGTGGCTGTCATCCTTGGGCACGGGGAACAGGTAACGGAGTATGTCAGAGACCTGAGTCAGAGGGAAGGAGAGTGGCAAATGCCCAGCCTGGAACTCCCTGCCCCCAGCCCTCACCCCATGGGCCCAGACTCACCCGCTTGCCTAGTCGGGAGGAGAAGCCATGCATGATGAGGTGAGGCTTGGCCTCGGACACGGTGCCCAGGTCAGGGATGTCATGGCGCATGACCACATTGCACAGTGTGAAGTAAGCAGTGGGGCCGAAGGGCAGGTGGCTGACAATGAGCCCCACTGGTGGGGCCAGGTGGGCTGTCAGAAACCTTATCTGCTCTCAGACAACCACCCCAGCAGACACCCTGTTCCCACCACAGTCTTACCAGGTGTGCCTCGATGCTCATGGACAACCAGCAGGTCAGTGACACCATTGGCTTTGCAGGCTCGAACAAGTGCCCCTACCTCATGCCGGCCACGGTTCATGCGTTGGGCGCCTGGGAACACCAACTTCAGCTCCTTGTATGTGAACGCATTTCAATTAGGACTGGGGCCACTAGTGCCTTAGGACCTCCCCTTCGCTTCCCACTACTGGTACCTTTGCAAACATCTTGAGGCGGGAACTGGGGTCTCGGGAGGTAGTGATCATGACCTTAGGATCTTCAACTCCTGCCCATCGATATTCATCATCCACATGGTTGGTCACACCTGGTAACAGCATGAGGGGAAAGAATGTGATTGTCTTGGGAAATAAAATGCTAACTTGAAGGTGGCTCAATCTGTCTAGAGCAGCACTGTCTGACAACACCTTTGATGATAAAAATAAAATGTTCCACACCTGCATTGAGCAGGAGCGTAGCCCTCTAGCCACACTGGTTATAAACACAACTATGACTGAGGAACTAAATGTTTAAATTTAATTTTACTTCATTTTAACTATATTTATCACACGAGGTTAATGACTACCAAGTGCAAACCCAGATTCTGTTAAGGCCAAAGGTAACTGACTCCTTTTCCTCGAACAAAAATTTATAATGTCTGTTTAGGTGTTAATGAAGTGCTGGGAGCTGGGGACATGGAAGTAAACAAAATGGATACTGTCTTGCCTCAGCAGAGTTAATATTCTAAGGGGGATAATTAACAGACAAAACATAGTAAGTGGGATAACCCTGTATGTGCTAAATAAACGAAATTGGGAGCACTAAGAAAGAGCTCTCCTAAAGTGCCATCTGTGCACAGTCAGGAGGGCATCTGGGAGACCGTTTCACAAGGAGGAGCTGCACAGCCTTTCCTTCAAGCTGTCCGTGGAATGACATGGAAACCAGCAGGCTCAAGTGCACGGGAAGAAGCTGGCCCAGTGTCAGGGAAGTTTACCTTCACCGCCGGCATCATCAAACTCCAAGGAACCCTGTAAGGCCAGAGCCTCCCTGCGCAATTCGGTGGGAATCAGGCGGTTCTCTGCAGGGAGAATAGAGAGCGGCTGAGTAAGACACATGCATGGAGCCCTCAGTTTATACAACACTGCGGCTTACAAAAACTGTACAGACTTGATTAAAAAGTACCCCTTTCACTCCCTTCTGTGCAGAAATGTGTACATGACTTCTTTGGCAGGGGGAAGAGGGAGACAAAACTATTTTTGTCTACATGCCAAGCTGTTAACAATGGTTACGGGAGATTTCATTTTCTATGGTTTCTAGTCTCATGGTTTGAGGGCTTTCTAAAATATTTAGTTGCAAGTATATATTGTTTTTGTGCTTAGAAAAAAATTAACACCTGATTTTTAAAAGAACAAATACAGAGTGTTCTTTCTATGTGAAGGTGGCCCAGAAACCCTGAAAACCCTGAAACCCTCTGACAACCAAAGTGCTAAACTTTATGTTTTGGGTCAGAATTCCTCTGTGAACTAAAGCTAGACTTGGTTTAAAAAAAAAAAAAGGGCTGGGCTGTGGGCATGCCCACTTTGGAGTACAGAGCTCAATTATGAACATGCCGTTGGAACCAGCATGTCTTTCCAATATGCCCTGGAGAAATTCTTGCACATGGAAGAGAAGGTTCATAGCAGCAATGCTGTTCCTAACTGTGCCAGACTTAAAAAATAAGGTCAACACCAAGCACAGGTTAATGGGAGCCCCCACTACACTCAAGAGATCTTAGAAAACATAAAGCTGGGGAAGAATACATACAACCTAATAACTACGTTTAAAACTAAAAATCAACCCATGTAATTTAAGGATACAAACAAGTATGATAGAAGCACATAGAAGAGTAAGGAAATGGCTTATTTTTAAACAGTATCCTGTATTGTGGCTATCTGAGTTGGGGGAAAATATTCCTGAATTTCAATATATTGAGCATTTTTTATTTCTAATGTGGGCAGACAGATCACAGATATTTAACATAACGCTTAATGTAAACATATAGACTCATGCACTTTATAGAGTCATGCACTTTATATGTCTAAAACACAGAAAATCAAAGTGAATTTAAAATAATCAGAGAGGGGGCCTGAGTGGATCAATTGGTTAAGCAACTGCCTTCCGCTCTGGTCGTGATCCTAGAGTCCCCGGATACAGTCCCGGATTGAGGGATTGAGTCCCACATCCCCACATCGGGCTCCCTGCTGAGCAGGGAGTCTGCTTCTCCCGCAGACCTCTCTCCCCTCATGCTCTCCCTTATTCTCTCCCTCTCAAATAAATAAATAAAATCTTTTAAAAAATAATCATACATAGTAAGCTGAAGTACCATCCAGACAGGTAAGTTCTACTCACACAAGAACCAAGAAAATAGGGATAAATAAAACATTTTCATTCAAACAAGTTAACACTCTTCATTCGTATGACAAACAAAAAGTGGAGAAAATACTGCAAAGTTAGATCCCAATTCACAATTCGAATAAAAATAAATTCTCTACGGTTCAACACTTTTTAAATGCAACGTAATCATAGTAACAACTAAAAGATATTGTCATCTTGTACTGAAGAAGGTAGCAAAAAGAAAAACAACGAGGGGAGGCGCGGGAGGACAATGTAAAAATTTAAAATTTGGGAAGAACTAAACACACTGTAAACAAAATTAATAGGCAAACTGTAAAATATGGATACTGCAGCATATAGGACAAGATATGAAACTTAGAGCATCACGGAAAGAATTTATAAACCCAAAAGGCAAGGAAAACGGCCAATAAATACTTGAAAGGATGCTCAGCTATACAAATACTAAGATATGCTAATTAAACGCGTTTTATACCATTTGGTCTTTTATTCCGTTGGATTTTAAAATGCAAACCAATGGTCTCTGTAACGACAGGGTTAGAGCAGTCCCCCGTCCCCGAGGGGGGCGGAGACGTGCCTACCTTCCAGGGCGCGCCGAACCTTCTCCTTCCGGTCCTGGGCAGCTCGCTGCGACTCCTCCCGGGCCTTGCGGTACAGGTACTCCCGGCGAAGGCGGGCCTCACGACGCAGCTACGGAAAAAGCGGGTTAGCTCAGCCTCACGCACAGCCGGGTCCGGGGGCAACCAGCCCCACCAGCCCCAAGCCTATAAATCATCCTCAGCCCTGCGCGAGCCCCCAATATAAAAAACAGGAGCTCAAACATCCCTCCTACCATTCTGAGCGCGGATTCCACGTGGGTCTAGGAGAACGCCGGGCGCAGCGTCAGCAACGTCACCCACGATCCTGCCCTCAATCAAAAAGGTCGCTAGAGGCTTTGCCGCACTCTATCACTGTGGGGAGTGCCCAATGTTAAGATGGCGGAGGGTGGGTTGGGAGTTGCAAGGCGGCTGGCCAATCTGGAGGCGCAAGCTTACTGGAACACCAATAGGCGGGCGTCAAAACGTTGTCACGTAGGTAAGGCTCGCCCTTACTAAAGATGTTAGTGCATGGCTTCATTACTTACCACTGTGCAGGATGCCCAATTTTAAGATGATGAACCGCTAGAGTAATCATAATTGGCGGTTCAAAATGATCCAGCAACTGTAAAAGCAGCACAGCGGCTGACTGGAGGCTCGCCTACCGGCTGCTGGAATTAAAGCCTCTTCCTTAAAATAGCTGCCACATAGCTATGCCTCTTCCATCACCACAGCCTTCGCCCTACTGTTAAAAAGCGGCCTCTCATCGCTTCTCGGCCTTTTGGCTAAGATCAAGTGTAAAATGCGGCCCCTTCCCAAAGCGACTCGGAACCACCCACAGCTCTAGCCGACTGTTTCGTAGGCTCACACGCTCCGGAAAACCCAGCTAATCTATTCTGCAGCGCGGCTCTAAGAGCGTTTGCCTTTAGAAACGTTAGGCAACTCGGTCCACGGTTGGGAACGCCCCTTGAAGGTGAGCCTATTGGTTGTCTGCCGGCATGGCGAGCGACGATTGGGCGACCTGTGAGGAGTCTGGTGCCAGACCTCAGTACCGTGGGCCCATGGCTGCGCAGGGCTTACGCGCGCAGGTGGACTCGCTCCTTCTGCAACTGCTCCGGGACCTGGAAGAACTGGAGGCGAAGCGGGCAGCACTGAACGCCCGGGTGGAGGAGGTGGGATCTTGCGGAGGGAGGGATGGGCGGGCATGCGGAGGTAAACTGAGTTTAACAGCTCTCCTCTTATCCCAGGGCTGGTTCTCACTCTCCAAAGCTCGCTATGCCATGGGTGCCAAGTCTGTAGGTCCTCTGCAGTATGCCTCCCGCATGGAGCCTCAGATCTGCGTCTACACCAGGTGAGGAGGCGTGTATGTTAGAACGGGTGGGCGGATAGCGTCCAGGCTGGGGCCTCCAAATGTCGATGCTGCCTTCTCGTTCTTCAGCGAGGCCCAGGACGGACTCCAGAAGGTCTGGGTGGTGAGAGCCAGCGCCCAGACTCCAGAAGAGGTGGGGCCCCGTGAGGCAGGTGAGTTCCCCTTTCTTCGAGTCAGGGCTCCCTCCCGATGTCAAAAACAAAATGTACAGGATAATTGAAGAGATTATTTTATTAAGGGTGTTGTGATGGAGAGCGGCCCAGATCGGAGGATCACAGTGTCTCAGCAGGCTGTTGTTTTTGTTTGTTTGTTTGTTTTGCTTTAGACTTCTATAAGGAGAAATAGATAAGTTATAGGTGAAGTTATTTACAGTTGGGATAGTTTTGCAATCGGGGGAAGTTTCAGTCAGTTGAAAAAAAAATGTTTATATGTCTAACTGGTTTCAGAGGGACAAACTTCTAATCTCAGTCATTTATGAGACAAGCGGGGAGTTGGACGGTCTGTCTGGCCTTTCAGCATGTTCAGGCAAAATGTGAAAAGTCAGTGTGTGGCTCTGTCACAGGTGAACAAGGGGGTCACTTGCTGATCTTATGAGAGTCATGAGAAAGAGTGGTCAGGGTACCTAATCTGAATCACAAACAGAAAGGTTGTTCTTTGTGGTAAGCTGTTTTCTGGAACATAAATGGTTGGAGGGATTTTACAGCCTTCAATGTTTGTCAGGATCATGAGCTTAGATCAAGTTCAACATTGTCACAGAGAAGACAAGGGACAGGTAATGAGACCCCCAACCTCCAGTCTGTCTGTCTCCAGCTTTGCGCAGGCGCAAGGGTCTCTCCAGAACCCCAGAGCCAGAGTCCTCCCCAGCACCCCGGGACCCTCTGAACTGGTTTGGAATCCTGGTTCCGCACAGTCTGCGTCATGCCCAAGCCAGCTTCCGGGAAGGTAAGGAGACCCTCTATCTATAGGAAGAAGTAGTAGTAATGCCATGCCTGGCTGGGGTTAATCTGCAAAGGGTTTTCCAGGGTTTTTTCCATAGCAGGCTTTTGTTGCACACATGCTGTTTTTTCAAAAGAGGATTTACTGGCTGTTGGCAGTGTTCCAGGCTCATGTTAGGGGCTGGAGATACAGCAGGAAACAAAAGAGATAAATACCGGGGTGCCTGGGTGGCTCAGCCATTAAGCGTCTGCCTTTGGCTCAGGTCATGATCCCAGGGTCCTGGAATCGAGCCTTGTGTAGAACCCCGAGTCGAGCTCCCTGCTCAGCGGGAAGCCTGCTTCTCCTTCTTCCACTCCCCCTGCTTGTGTTCCCTCTCTCGCTGTCAAATAAATAAATAAAATCTTAAAAAAAAAAAAAAAAAAGAGATAAATACCCCTCATGGAATGTATATTCCATTGAGGGGAGAATGAAAACATGCAAATAAATAAGTAGGCCCTATATATAATATGGGGTAGTGAGAATTGTTATGGAAAAATAAGATAGGGAATGGTGGATGGAGTGGGACAGGAGTGGGTGAGGGTAGCTATTTTATGAAGGGTGATCTGAAAAGTCCTCTCTGAAAAGATGGAAAGAACTTTGTAGTTGATCTGTGCTATAGGCAGAGGGGCCAGCCAGGGCAAAAGCTTTGAGGTGAAATCATGTTTAGGTTGGCAGAGAGGAGGCCAAATGGGTTGGAGTGGAGTTTACAAAGCAGGGAGTACCAGGAACTGAGGTCAGAGGGGACTGGGCCCAGGTTATTTGAGGTATAGGCTCTGATGAGGACTTTGGGAGTCACAGGTGGCTCTGAAGAGAGTGAGGCAGAGTTGGATCCACAGAGTGATAGGAAGACTCTGGGTGCTCGGTGGGAACAGACAAGAGCAGAGGGAGGAAGCAGATGTCAGGGAGCAGCCAGGATTGAGATGTAGGTGGAGGCAGTGAAGGAGAGGGCAAGTGACAGGAATCTGCATGTTTTGAGAGTAGAAGCCACAAGATTTACTGACAGATCAATTTGAGAGTAAGAGAAGGAGAGGAATGAAGGATGAACCCACAGATTACAGCAGGAACACCTGGGAGAATGAAGCTGCCCTCACCTGGTGTGGGAGAGCTGCAGCCAAGGGTAAGTCAAGAGTTGAGTGAGAGTATGTTCCTACTACTGTGTGGTGGAGACTCTGCTCACGTGTCTGGGCACATGCATCTGAGTTTGGAAGAGACCTGGGCTGGAAAGAGAGATTTGGGACCCCCTGCATAACATTGGTGTTTAAATTCCCAAGTTGCTGACACAGACACAGCATTTAAGCTGAGATCAGCAGAGGGCCTCAGAGTGGACAGAAGGTGGGAAGAGGAAGGGGAGAAACCACTTTCAAAGAGACTGAGAAGTAGCAGTGAGGCAGGAACAACAACCAGAGGGTGAGAGATCCCAGAAACCAAGAGGAGAAAGTGCTTCCTGGAGGGAAGTGAGCAGATGTGTGGCCAGCTCTGCTTTCAGGCACGTAGGCTGAAGACTGGACTGGCGAGTGGCCTGGGCATGGAGGGCCCAGAAGACTGTTAAGCAGAAGCATCAGGCAAAAGCCACCTAGATGTGGATCCAGAATGTGGACCACTTTTGGGGGCAGGGTAAACAGAGGGCAAGAATAGTGAAGGACTATTATAATGAAGGAAAGAAGGAAGGAAATGAGGGCATACAATAGTGTTATGATCTGTGAATTTTTAGTCCCCGGTGGGTAATGTAAGGGAGTAAAGGAAGTCTTTTGAAGAGGTGACATTTTAGTAAAGATGTGAAAGAGGTGAGGGTGTGGGTCTAGTGAGATTCTGAAGCAGCCAGTGCAAGGCTCTTCTGGGAATGTTTTAGAAATAGTATGGAAGCTAGAGAATTCTGGAGCCTTTCCAGTTCCTGGGGATGTTCAGAGGCCCCTGAGTTGTATCGCATAGTGGATACCATGGTGACAATCTTATCTCTTCCTCTAGGCCTGCAGCTGGCTGCAGACATGGCCAGCCTTCAGATCCGAATCGACTGGGGTCGAAGCCAACTCCGGGGGCTCCAGGAAAAACTCAAGCAGCTGGAGCCCGAGTCTGACTGACTTGTGACCAGAGGCTGGACAGTGAGCACAGCTGTTCTTTGGTGTGGCTACCTTATCTCAGGCCTTCTTCCTTCACAGATTGCCCCTGCCCCTATTTCCACCCCAACTAATCCCTGTTCCTTAAAATTTCTCTGGTTTGCATGTTTCTAGCTTTGTTAGGTGTGAAAGTTTGAAGAGCCTCATGGATATATCAGCTCTGGTTTCTTTACAGGATAAAATACTGCATAGTTAGTGGCAGGGAAGGACAACAAATAGGTGCTTCAGTTGCACTAGATTCTGAAAACTGATCTTGGTGTAGGAAAAAAAGACAAACATGGCTAACAAATTAAGACAGTATGATTCCATGTCAATAAAAAACGTGAACACCTAAGTAGATAGGTAGTCCTTGGCAGGTTTTAAGCCAGAAAGTCTAAAAGATCTGACTTAGATTTTCAAGGGAACTCAAGAACTCTTCACTTATCTTTATAGGAGTGAGACCATGCTACTTTTAATTTTTGAAGGGCCAAATGTATTTCCTGTGATGGGATCTGTGTCCTTGCTTCATTATCCTACTGGGTTGTTTTTTAAAAGTTTGTTTGGGGAAAATTAATCCTTTGGTCATAATATGAAATGTAAATATTTTTCCCAATTTCTCTTGTAACTTTGTTTTTTTTAACTTCATTTTAAAATAAAACACGTTAACCTGCACAAAATATTGAATAGCTTAATGAATAACTAAGGTGAAAGCTATAGTAACCATCACCCAGCTCTTGTATTTTTTTTAGTTAGTTTTCTTAATTGATTTAAGAGTTGACTTTATCAATCAGCTGTTTTATCATTTCTGGATTTGGGGTTGTAAATGATATGATAAAAGAATTCTCCAGTATTTTCCTAAAGAACTTTTGTGGGTTTCAGTTGAGGTATGGGGTGAATCCTACATCCAGCTTGTTTTTTCTACCACAGGTCTACATTACTGTATGTGGAACCACTGAGTTGAGATGCTACCTTTTTTTTTCCTTTCACAATCCCAGTGTATACCCATACCGTATTTTGGAGCTTCCATTGTTTCATTGATTTTACTGTCAGTTAATATACACGTACCACACTGTTCTTTAACATATACTTTAATGGCAGTAGGTCATATCTGTGGTTGGATGGGGGGGGGGGGGATTGTTTTTTTGTTTTGTTTTTGCCATATCGAGGTTGAGTTGTCAGTGAAAAGCCTAATGGAAGACCTCAAAAATAAACTAGAGAAAAAAGTACATCCCTTCCCACATAAGTTGAATTTCAGAACAAAATCCTGCTACGAAGTGTCAACCAGTGAGATTTTGAAGCAAAAATAAGTTAAAAACACAATACATTTTTGTTTTTCACATAAAAGATATTCACGTGGAATTCCGTCCCGGATGGGGTCCTTTTTTTAGTTGTCAGTTGATGTCGAAGGTCAAGCAATAGCCTTCATTTTACTGTTTGAAGTTGGGCTTTGGGTGTGTCCGCGTGTCCAGCACGGTCAGCAATTCAGACAGAAAACCACAAACGCTACACTTGTATCAAAACTCACTTAACTGTACCCATAAGACCTGTGTATTTCACTGTATGTAAATTATACCCCAATTAAAACAAATATTTTTATTTGGACAATGTAGATTTAAACGGAAAACTTTATTTGCACAAATTAGTCTAGGAATAAAAAACTTAGAGTAGTATTATAAAAAAAAAAAAAAAAAAAGAAAACCACAAACGCTCAGCAGTCTGCCCCGGCACGGTCTAGACCTTTGGGAGATTTCCGGGGGTAGGAGTTCCCGCCCCCTCGAGAGGCCCGGATGTTCTATCCGGTGCCAGTTTGGGAGAAGGGGGGGGGGGGATCCTTGAACGCGCAGCCGCAGTCAGAACTTCTGGAGGCGGGGCGAGCCAGGCGGGTATGAAACCGTTGAATGGAGCGGCAGGCGTCAGGCTGAAGTAAGTGATGTCTAGAGAAACGAGAAAAGCCTTTTAGCGCCTCCCATATGGTCTAGCGGTTAGGATTCCTGGTTTTCACCCAGGCGGCCCGGGTTCGACTCCCGGTATGGGAAGGTAATAGCTCAGTTTTGTGGTAGCCAGAATTTTGTATTTTCACCTCAGGTCACATGGGGCTTTTCTTTCCATTTAAGCCTGAGAAATTGGGGCCCCGGGGAACTCTGGGACCTATCATTCTGTGTTTTGAACGAAGTGTTAATTGTCATCACATCATTAACTATTTTTTCTATGGGTAATTTATTAATTATATAAGATACCATATACATTATAGGTGCAAATACCATTATATTTATGTATTGAATAATATTTAAAATACTCAAAATTTATTGTTAATCTTCATGGAGGACCACTGCCTAGTCTTTCCACACACCTCCGGGTAGTGGAACCCTCCGGGAGGAAGGAAGAAATGAGTGGAGTCAAGACACTTGGAACTTTTGCTCCAGAGCCAGTCCAGAGGCTGGGCTGCAACAAGCGGAGCTGTCTCTGGAGGGGTAATAAGATGAAAGTGCCTGAATGGACAGGAGAGGGCCAGTTGGAAGAAATCTCTGGCAATTTAATTTTCTCTGGTCTTGCAGCCGCTTTGTTTGCCTTCTAGTCCAGTGGTTAGGGTTCTTAAGCAAACCGGTTTGCCTTCTACCCGTTATGGAAACTACTTAAAATTTTTAAAGAATCTCTCTCCCCCCCAACACTTGCACACTCCAGTCAAAAGGAGAGCCAAAAGTACACACATGAGTCACTAAGTGCCTTTGTCAGTTTTCCACCCCCTTCGTCTGATTCACTTAGTCAACCAAGGGAGGTTATGTGCAGGGCTGAGGTCCTGCCTTCAGAAGTGGACCTCTACACTTACTCACTCATACATTTGGGGGGGGGGGGGTATTTCTGTGACCCTATTAATTTAAAGTGTATAAGTTAAAATAGGATACAGTGGATCTGGGAAGTCATCACTGGTTCTCACAAGAAAACTGTTTAAAATTTAACAACTCTTCTTAGATCCATCAGAAAATTGAAGTCACGGGGCAAATTGCTGCCTTGAAAATTGGGGAGAAGAATGAATACAGAGAATCATAGTATACCAGGCTCAGAAGCTGCTGCTGGAGCCAGTAACTGGTAAGAAAACTTAAAGGCTAATTGACCCTGATGAGAGAAAAACTCTCTAAAGGCCTGATATATAAGGGAAGCTTATTTTCTTTTATTTTGACATATTTAATATTTATTGTTCTTTTGCAGAAAAAGAATCTAGGTAGTTGCTACCATGATGGCTTAATTTAGACAAAAATAACTAAGAGACATCAATTGATTACCATAACAGTTTTAACGGCAACTCACTAAATTATTAACAGAACCATTTTCTAGAAAGTACTGATCTAGTCACATGAATACAAAATAGAGGAAATAAAAGAACAGTATAAACGTTTTGTATAATGCACTTTTAGTTCTTCATGGTTTGGTATAAAGCAAATATAACTTGGCTCTGATGTAGACAATTACTGATGTAATTTTCAAGTTTTTCAGTGTGGGAAAGTCACTGTCATTGTGGCTTTCCTCAACATGGAGCCCATAACACTCCCTAGGCAGGTTCAGACCCAGCTCACACATTACAAACAGATTAGAAATAGCCAGTCAGGGACACCTGGGTGGCTCAGTTGGTTAAGCGGCTGCCTTCGGCTCAGGTCATGATCCCAGCGTCCTGGGATCGAGTCCCACATTGGGCTCCTTGCTCGGCGGGGAGCCTGCTTCTCCCTCTGCCTCTGCCTGCCACTCTGTCTGCCTGTGCTTGCTTGCTCTCTCTCCCTCTCTCTGACAAATAAATAAATTAAAAAAAAAAAAAAAAAAAAAAAAAAAAAAAAAAAAAAAAAAAAAAAAAAAAAAAAAAAAAAAAAAAAAAAAAAAAAAAAAAAAAAAAAAAAAAAAAAAAAAAAAAAAAAAAAAAAAAAAAAAAAAAAAAAAAAAAAAAAAAAAAAAAAAAAAAAAAAAAAAAAAA
>PISX010021697.1:0-33117 GCA_004024625.1 Mellivora capensis
GGGGGTGCCGAGGACTCCACGGCGGGGGTGGGGGTGGGTGGGTGGAGGGGTTTGACGTCAGCATGAAGCGAAGGGGCACCTGTCAATTTTTCTTAGGATTCAGACCCCCAGATGTGCACAGACAGGCCCTTCCTCTGAGGGGTGAACCTGTCCTCATCATTTGTGTTTGTTCTCCAAGTGCCCCAGTGTTTTGCTGTACCGCAAGATGTGGGTTTCTTCCTGGGGACTGCATGCGCCGGCTGCCTAAGGAAACCAGGGGGCAGCGGAGTTTTCTGGTCAGCAGGTTATTGGGATCTTCCTGTTCCAGGGCCTCAGTGAGGCTTGGGGAAGGGACTTTTCTCTTGTGTCGGAGAACAGATCTACGACCTTCGGGGGGCAGCCTGGGGGCTGCAGGGGGAGCAGGTCCTGGGTCCCCAGGCCACAGGTAGGGCGGGCGTGTGCCTCGCAGAAACACGAGCATCGTGACAGTGTTGCTTCGAGAACTGGAGCTGCTCCTGCACCGGGATGAGGTGGAACCGACAACAGTCGGGCTCCTTTGGGCCTTTTCTGTTATCACACACCTGTTGTGCCAAGGCCACTGTTTGACAATATCGATCACAGTGACCGTCCTTAACGAGTGTCTCCCACGGGACGGGCAGCTGGGGCCCGCTTCGTGTCTTGTGTCCTACATAATTGTCTCATTAACTATCATTTTACACGGGATCAGAGTGGTGATTACAAAACTTGCTCCGTACTTCACAACCAGGAAGTGGCAAAGCCGGGATTCTGATCCCAGAGCCTGGCTCCCACATCGGTGTTCAGTCGGGTCCCCAGAAGCATGGGGACAGCTTCTGTTTCTCCAGTTCCTGTGGCCTGCTGCCCGGAAGGCAAGATGTCTGCTCGTGGCACTAATGGGAAAGAAAAACTTGGAACTTTCTTTGAGGAAACAGCAGGTGGAGAAACTGAGAAGCTGCAGAGTAGGGTCAGGTCTGCCCTCCCGTCCGGATGGAAGCAGGGAGCTGAGCTCATGGGCCGAGTCAGCGTCCTCAGGGGTGACGCTGGGAAGCGGCGTTTGTGGCAGGTGGAGCCGGTCAGGAACTTCGACAGTTCTCCGAGGAGACAGCCGTTAGCAAGCTCTGCTGGACGCTCTTACCCGCGCCGGCCTAACACGAGACGTGCCGCATGCTGCACCAGCACGAGCGATCTGCGCATTCACGGCTACCCTGTCCTCGACGGAAGGACGCTTTGTGGATGTGAGCAGGAAACCTGGGAAGGGAACCTGAACTGAGGAAGCGGAGTTAGGAAGGAGGAGGAGCTTTGCTTTGCTCGCTTCGTGTTTCCGAACGTGCCGAATGGACCGTTGCCAGCTCTGAGTGCACCCTGCCTGGCCTTCTCGGGGAAGAGCGGGCCTGGGTCCTCGCACGCCTTTCTTTCACCAGCTGTGTTCATAGTGGCTGTGGGGGTGTTTCCTGGAGGTGGTTTTCCTGCGGGTTCCTGGGCACTTGCCCCCTTGGACGCATCCCCTTGGACGGTTTTGCAGGAAACCCTCCCGTGGGGCTCCCTGTGAACTTCGGGGCATCCTAGTGCCCTGCGTTGGGCTCCAACAGCGTCCACGTCTCTCCCTGTCTTGCTGCACCCATGCCAAGTCTGCCCTCCCCAGCCCTTGACCCTGCATGTTCACGGTTTCCTGGCTGTTCACAGTTCTTAGCCTAAAACCTAGACCAATCCTACAAGACTCACAAAACTAAAAAAGCTCCCATCTCCTGTGTTCCCAGTTTGCCCCGTCCCTGTGCCCAGGGCCCTGAGCAGTACCCAGGCCTTCCCTGGGGTACCCATTGGCATTGGCCTGTGAAAAAGGAGGATTTGTTCCTTGCCTTCTGGCCAGTGTCCTCCCCACTGCCCCTTGCCTGCAGGCTGTGAGACATGCAGAAGTTGTGGCTGGGGTCACGTTGGTGGTTCTCTTCCTGGCCCTGAGCACAGAGTGCTCCCAGCCCCCGGGAGGGGAAATGCACGGGGATGCGGGTCTTTCTTTCCCCCACAGATCACCGTATTTCAAGACGTTTTTCCAAACAGATCTGGTCACTCTGGGTGCGTGGGGGGTGGTTAGCTGTTCAGCATTCTAGGTGGTAGGCTAGGATACTAGGGGTATGCGAGGAGGGGGATTGAACCCTGCAACGTCCTAACACCGGGAAGTCACGTTTTACTGAACAGGGCAGGGGCAGGGAACCCTGTTTAGGGCCATTATAGGACCTGTGCCGGAGCATGACATCAGCTCAGGGGCCTTCGTCTCTGTCCACGTCTTGGCCTCGGTTCCTTTTGACTGGATCAGCTCCGTGCCACAGGGCCGGGGGATGACGCCGGAGTGCCGTCTGGGGGGGTGCCGTCCTGCCAGTTTACTGAGCGTCGCCGTCCCCTGTGTTACCTCCTGGAATCTTCTGGGCATCCTGATGCGTATTTTTACATGTCTGTCACCGTTGTTTTGCCGTAGAACACAGTAAGTGGTTCACCTTGTTCAGTTTGGCTGTGAACAAGTAACAGCTTCGCGAGTTACAGCAAACGTTTATTTCTGACTCGTGGTCAGCTGCAGCTAAACTCTCTCTTCCGTTCTGGGGCCTGCGCCCGGCTGGGCGCGCTGGTCTCTGTGTGACTGGAAATAGTCCACTTCTCTTTTCTCTCAGTTTTGTGACAAAATTTAGACTTGCGTGTAGTACTAGCAATTTTAAAAACGTTTTTTACTTTTATGGGAAAAAATACACAATTTTAAAATGTACCTTTATTATCGGTCTTTACTAAGTGGATCATTTTATGTTAAAACAGGATTTTTATTGGATTGCTAAAGGAATTTATCCTCAAAGCAAAAACCTTAGCAGACATCAAGAAGAGTGAACAAAAATCAATGCTGTATAATTTCATTATTCTGAAATGACCGGTTTTTTTAAAGATTTATTTTTTTTTTTAGAGAGACAAGGAACGCACAAGTGGGATTGGGGGGAAGGGGCAGTCAAGCGGACCGCCTGCTGGGCACAGAGCTGACGTGGGGCTCAACCCCACGACCCACGAGGTCATGACCTGAGCCGGAATCCGGAGTCAGAACCACCCTGGTGCCCCCGACTACTGTTCGTGTTTTGGTGTGGTTCATTCGGTTGTTAAAAAGTAAAACGACTGTAAATGCGAGAACTGTAATTATATAAAGAGAAAATCTTGAAACCAGAACAGAGCAGATCACATTAAAGGAAACAGCGATGTGCAGCATCATCAAAGTGATGAGTTAGAGTCAACACGAGAGTCAGTGACGCCAGAGCGTACGAAGGAGGGGTGTTTTCAGCTCTGGCAGTGGGGCGGTGGGTTGGTCAGATACCCCTGCCGAGACCCAGAGTCCTCCCCCGTCCCCCGTGTTTGTTGTTGTGGGCGCTTTGGGAGGTGCTGGAGACTGGAAGCGGGCAGAGGGACAAGGACTCTGCCCCTGACACTGGGAACTGAACCGGGGAGAGTGGTCAGCAGCGCTGTTGCCAAGGGCAGAGTCTCCAGTCCACTCAGGACCTGTGGCCGCTGACATCCAGGCTCTCTGGCCAGGCTGTCGGAACGGACGGGTGCATCCAGCAGCCCTGAGCTGGGATGCATAGGCTCTCAGGCACGAGATACATAGGATCTCATAGCATCTCAGGCTAAAAGGAAAGACCCATAGCTGGAATTCATATAAAAGAATGGAGATAGCAGTTTTTTTCTTAATTTCATTGAAGAGCTATTTGCTTTGCAAAGTCCTTTCAGTTTGATGGAGTCTTGTCTTCTGTTGCCTTTGCCTGAGGAGACGGATCCAAAACATGTTGCTTAGGGAGTTTACTGCCTATGTTTTCTTTTAGAATTTTAATGGTTTCAGGTCTTACATGCAAGTCTTTAATCCATTTCGAGCTGATTTTGTGTATGGTATGAGTCAGTGGTCCGGTTTCATTCTTCTGCACATGGCTGTCCAGTTTTCCCAGCGCTGTTTCTTTTTTTTTTTTTTTTAAGATTTTAATTATTTATTTGACAGATCACAAGTAGGCAGAGAGGCAGGCAGAGAGAGAGGAAGGGAAGCAGTCTCCCTGCTGAGCAGAGAGCCCGATGTGGGGCTCGATCCCAGGACCCTGGGATCATGACCTGAGCCGAAGGCAGAGGCTTTAACCCACTGAGCCACCCAGGCGCCCCCTCCCCCAGCGCCGTTTCTTGAAAAGGCTGTCTTTTCCCTGTTGCTTTCTCTTGCCTCTGTTGTTGTAGACTAATGACCGCGTAATAGAGGGTTTGCTTCTGGCTCTCTCTTCTCTTCCACTGATGCATGTACCTGTTTTCATGCTGACATACTGCTTTGGTGACTAGCTTTGTGGTGTCGTTTGAAATCTGGGACCACGAAACCTCCAGGATTATTCTTTCTCAGCATTGCGTTGACTGCCCACCATCTTTTGCGGTTCCATGCAAATTTTAGGATTTAGTGTCTAGTTTTGTGAAAAATGTCAGGGAAAGAGGAAAAGGAAAAATTATGTTTTGTGGTGGTAGTTTTAAACGCCATTGTAAAATATACGACAAAAACAGTCAAAAGATGGAGATCAGTGGAATTCTGTTGCAAGTGTTTTGTGTTGTTTTGCTTCACCAAATGGCCCAATATTAACCCTAAGTAGACTGTGTTAAGGAACCATGTTGCAGTTCATGGGCCCCTGGGGGGCTCAGTCGGTCAGGCATCTGTCTTCGGCTCAGGTCATGATCCCAGGGTCCTGGGATCTAGTCCTATGTCAGACTCCATGGGGAGCCTGCTTCTCCCTCTGCCTCCCTCCCTGTCTCTCACGAATAAATAAATAAAATCTTTTAAAAAAATGTTGCAATTCCTATGCCAGCCATTAAACACAATGTGTAATGATATGGCTAATGATGCAATAAGGGAACTAAGATGGAACACTAAAGAAAAACTTGATTAAGCTAAGGGTAGAAAGGAAAGGGGAAACAGAAGCTAAAAACCCAGGGCATGGAGGGGGTGCTCAGCCGGTTAAGCTCAGGTCTTGATTGGTTAAGATGAGGTCACGAGCCCCCCGTCCTGGGATCGAGCTCCACGTTGGGCTCAGTGGGGAGTCTGCTTCTCCCTCTCCCTCTGCCACTCCCCCTGCTTGTCTTCTTTCTCTCAGGCTCTCTCTCTGAGAAGTGAATACATAAAATTTTTTAAAAAGATCTTAAGATACCAAGTATCAAAATTTGTGGGAAGGAACTAAAGCAGTGTATAGAGGGAACTATACTCCTGTAAATGCCGATGTCAGAAAGGAAGAAAGATTAAAATCAGTGGTCCGGGTTTCCACCTTCGGGCTAGAAATTGAAAATTAAGCCAAAATAAGTAGAAGGAAAGAAATAATAAATTAATAGCAAAAAGCAATGAAGTAGAAGAAAAAGAGTAGATTGTTTCCAGCAAGAACAAGGAAAAAGGAAGAAAATAGAAGCAGTATCACAAATGGGTAAGTTTATGTTACATTACAAGTAGACGTTAAAAGGAAGATAAGAATATCATGAAAAATCGATGCCAGGGACTTTCATAAGAGTCACGTGGCAAAATGGATAACGTTCTTGAAAAACACAACAAACCAACAAAAGATATAGAAATTTTGAATAGTATTTTATCTATCAAAAAAATAGAATTAATTACCAAGCATCTTCCCTTAAAGAGAATTCAGGCCCAACTGGTTTCACTGGTGAATTCTGTTCAGTATGGAGGAAAGAATTTGTAACATTATTACACATTCTGCCAGGAAACAGAAGAGAGACAACATAGCGAGCAGAGCGCAGACAGACCCATACCTGTGTGGCACCCAGCGCTGTGAGAGATTTGTTCTCCGCATCCGCGAGCATGGACTGTCTTTCCTTCTGTTGGCCACATCTTCGGTTTCCTTGTTTCATAGTTTTCCGGGTACAGGTCTTTTACCTCCTTAAGTTTATATTTGGGTATTTTATTATTTTTGGTGCATCTGTAAACAGGCTTGTTTTCTTAATTTCTTTTTGCACCTTCATTATTAGTGTGTGGATATGCAATAGATTTCTGTGTATTGATTCTGTATCCTCTGGCCTTACTACGATCATCTGTAAGTTCTTGTAGGTTTTTGGTGGAGTCTGTGGTTTTCCGTATGGAGTGTTGTGTCATTTGTGTATACTGTGAAAGTTCTACTTCGTCCTTCCTGGTTTGGATGGCTTGATTTTCTTGTCTTGTCTGATTGCCATGGCTACGGATTCCAGTGCTGTGTTGAATAAAAGTGCTGAGAGTGGACATCCCTGTCGTGTGCCTGACCAAGGGAAAAGCTTAGTTTTTCCCCATTGAGTATGATTTTTCATTGAGTATGATGAGTGGGTTTTTCATATATGCTTTTATTATGTGGAGGTGTTTTCCTTAAACCTACTTTGTTGAGGGGTTTTATCCTAAGTGGACGCGGTACTTTATCGAGTGTTTTTTCTGTATCTATTGAGATGACATATGGTCTCTATTCTTTTTCTTGTTGCTGCGCGATATATCCCATTGATGGTGAATATTGAACCACCCTTGCATGCTGGGAATAAATCTTACTTGATCGTGGTGGATGATTTTTTTAATGTATTGTTGGATTTAGTTTGCTAGTATTTTGTTGAAGATTTTTGCATCTGTGTTCATCAGAGATATTGGCCAATAGTTTTCCCTTTTTGTAGTATATTTTGTCTTGGTATCAGGAAAATGCTGGCTTCCTAGAATGAGTTTGGAAGTTTTCCTTCTTTCGTTTTTGGGAATACTTTGAGAATAATAAGCATTCTTCTTTAAATGCTTGTTAGAATTCACCTTTGAAGCCATTTGGTCCTGGATTTTGTTTGTTGGGAGATTTTTTAAAAAAAAATTTGTTTATTTGATAGGTAGAGATCACAAGTAGGCAGAGAGGTGCGCAGAGAGAGAGAGGAGGAAGCAGGCTCCCTGACAAGCAGAGAGCCCAACTGGGGGCTCGATTCCAGGACCCTGGGATCATGACCTGAGCCAAAGGCAGAGGCTTCAACCCACTGAGCCACCCAGGCGCCCCTGTTGGGAGATTTTTGATTACAGATTCAGTTTCATTGCTAGTAATTGGTCTGTTCAAACTTTTCTGTTTCTTCCTTACTCAGTTCCAGGAGATTATTTGTTTCTAGGAACTTCTCTAGTCTAGGTTATCCAGTTTTTTGGTGTATGATTTTTAAGATATTCTCTCACAACCCTTTGTATTTCTTTGGTGTTGGTTGTTATTTTTCCTCTTTAATTACTGATTTTGTCTTTTTCCTCTCTCTTTTTAATAATTCTGGCTAAAGACTTGTCAGTTTTTTTTGATCTTTTCAAAGAACCAGCTCCTGGTTTCATTGATCTGTTCTATCATTCTCTTAGTCTCTGTTTCATTTATTTCTTCTCTAAACTTTATTTCCTTCCTTCTCTTGGCTTTAGGGTTTGTTTGTTCTTTTTCTAGCTCCTTTAGGTATAAGGTTAGGTTGTTTATTTGAGATACTTCTTGCTTCTTTACATAGTCCTGTATTATTATAATCTTCCCTCTTAGAACAGCTTCTGTGGCATCCCAGAGAATTTGGACCATTGTGTTTTCATTTTCCTTTGTCTCCATGTATTTTTTAATTTCCTCTTCAATTTTTTCGTTGACCTATTCATCATTTAGTAGCTTGTTTTTAAATATCCATTTGTTTGTGTCCTTTTGTGAGAAAAGATGTGTGATAGGAAGGACTTCAATCTTTGAATATTTTGAGACTTTTTTGGCCTAACATTTGACGTCATGCTCCATGTGCACTTGAAAGGAATGTATATTCTGCTGGTTTGGGATGGAATGTTCTGAGCATATCTGTTAATTCCAGCTGGTCCAGTGTGTCATTCAAAGCCACTGTTTCCTTGTTGGTTTTCCCTTTTTGACCCACTCACTGAGGTAAGAAAGAGGGGGTCTTAAAGTCCCCTACTCCTGTTTAAGACTGTCATTTCTTGATTTGTTGTTCATAGCTGCTTTATGTGTTTGGGCGCTCCCGTGTTGGGCACATAGTCACAATTGTTATGTCTTTTTGTTGACTGTTGCCTTATGAGCACATAGTGTTCTCTCTTTTCAATTGTTATAGGCTTTTTTTTTTTTTTAAGGTCTGTTTTGTTGAAGTATTGTTACCTCAGCTTTCTTTTCACTTGCATTTGCAGAAATGTTTCTCCAGCCTTCACTTTCGATCCGTAGTCTTTAGGTCTGAGGAGACTCTCTTGTGGGTGGCATAATGTGGGTCTTGTTTTCTTATCCATTCCGTCACGCTCTGTTTTGATTGATAACCAGTTAGCTCATTGACAGTCGAAGCAATTACGGAGAAGTATGTACCATTGCCATTTTGTTGCTTGTTTTACAGTTAGGCTTATGGTTCTTCTTTGATCCTTTTCCTTTTTCTTTCCTGTCTTGTTTAACTGTGTGTGTGTGTGTGTGATATGCTTGGATTCCTTTTTGGTTTTTGCATATTGATTAGCAGTTTTTGATTTGTAGTTACCATCAGGTTTATACATAACATCCTGTGCACATAGCAGTCTGCATTAATTTGATGGTTGCTTAAATTTGAACCCATTCTAGAAGCACTTAATCTATACTGCCCACCATGTTTTATGAATGTTATGTCGTATTTAATATCCTTTTGTGAATTCCTTGACTGACCTATCTTATAGACGTATTTGATTTTCCTGCTTTTGTGCTTTAATCTCCATACTGGTTTTATAAGTGATTAATCTACTACTTTTATTGTGTCTGTATGCATCTGTGAAGTTTTTCCCTTTGTTAATTTTCTTACTCCTGGTTATGGTTTTTAACATTCCAGAGAATTCCCTTTAACACTTTTTATATGGCTGGTTCGGGGGAATAAGCTTCTTTACTTTTATTTGTCTGGGAAATTCTTTATCTTCTTTTTATCTCTTCTGAATGATAACCTTGCTGGATTGAATATTCTTGGCTGCAGATTTTTTCCTTTCAGCACTTTGAATATATCATGCCATTCTCTTTTGGCCTGCAGAGTTTCTGCTGAAAAATCAGCTGATAGCCTTATGGGGTTTCTCTTGTGTGTAACTGTTTTCTCTTCTTGCTTTCAAAATTCTTTTCTCTCCTTCTTGAAGGATTCCTGTAATGCAAACGTTATTATGCTTGATGGTGTTGCTGAGTTCCCTTATCTATTCTCATTTTTTACTCACTTTTCTTTTGCTTTTCAGCCTGGTTGCCTCCAGTACTCTGTCTTCTAGCTCACTGCTCTGTTCTTCTGCTTCCTCTACTCTGCTATTTATTCCATCTAGTGTGTTTCTACTTTCGGTTATTGAGTTCTTATTCTCTGATTAGTTCATTTTTATATTTTCTCTTTCTTTTTTTTAGGTCTCACTGAGTCCTCCACTCCTTTCTCAAGTCTGGTGAAAATCTTCATGATCATTACTTTGAATTCTGTAGCATATTACTTATCTCCATTTCATTGAACCCTCTTGCTCTGAATTTACCCTGATTTTTCATTTGGGACATACTCCTCTGTTTCATTTTGTCTCAATTGCCAGGTCTGTTTTCCTTTGTCAGGGAAGTCAGGTGTGTCTCCTCATCTTGAAAGCAGTGGCCTTCCGAAGAGGCCTGCGCTCGAGGTGCTGGACAGTGCCCCCTGCTCACCAGACTGCACTCCAGCCGTCTCCTGTGGGTGTTGCTTGCACTCTGATGTTGTACTTGAGCTGCATGTGCCTTCCAGTCGCCTGCAGTGACCGTCTTTGCCTGTTGGGGGGCAGGGCTGGGTCCCTCTGCTGGAAGGGGCCAGTCTTGGATGCCCTGAGTCAGACCTGATGCCTCCTCTTAGCCATGTGCTGGGCTGCAGTCACACCGGACTACACGGTGCTCTCCTTACCCTGGCCGCTAAGGGGCTTTCACTGGAGCTGGGCCAGCAGTCGGGCCAGATAGCTGACCCCGCTTTGACTGTGGAGGTTGCCGTAGCTGAATACCAGGGCTCTCTCTTTCTGCTGTCCCCACGAGGCTTTTGTTGCTGGGTGGGGCGCTCTGCTGGGGCTGCGGCTGACCTGGTGTGCTTGGTGATCTTTCCCTCTTTCCTTGGCAGGAGTCCCTTTGTCCTTTTGGTGTGGTACTGGTCCCTATGGGCTCGTGGAAGGAGATGAGGGAGGCACTGCTCTGGGTGGACTCCTGTCAGGTGGGCTGTTGGATGGGGCAGATCCACATGGTTAACGTGGTGGCAGGGCCTTGGATGTTAGACCCGGATGGGAACTGGAGCCACTTCGGAGGGCTGCCTGCGGAGTGGTGCAGGTTGGGTGGAATGAGTCTGGAGGAGAACAGGGGTGGGGTGTGGTAGACTGTCAGAATGTGAGGCAGCCTCTGTAGATGCTGGTTCCTGTAGGTGTCCAGGCATCTGGACCAGGGCCAGGGAGAGGAACGTTGCCTGCCAGTTCTTGTGTTCTTGAAGAATTCTCCTGAAGGTCTCTGCCCCTCCTGGACCTGATCTGTGGTTAGTAAATGAATACCCTAAGGAGGTTTCCGCACCGCTATCTCTGAGCTGTGTCTCAGTGGGATGTTTGCTTGGCTGTCCTTTCGGGCGCAGGGACTGCTTCGTAGTGCCCACAGGCTCTCCCAGAGGTAGGCTGAGTTTTAAGGTGCCTTGAATTAAGCCCCACTGATTGTAAAAACTCACAAAGCCCAGCCCCACTGATTTTCAAAGCCCAGTGTTATGGGGCCTCGTCTTCCCAGTGCAGGCTCCCCCACGTCAGGGCTGGCTGGTGTGGGGTCTGTTCCTCTCCCTTCTCCACACACGTGGTTTCCCTTCTGCTTGTGGTTAGTCTCACAGTGCTATTTTGGTTCCTGGGTGGGTCTCTGTCCCTCCTCCTACTGATCTATGATCGACTGTGGAGAGCTTGTTCTGCTGGTCTTAGGGGTTCGTTCTGGGTGAGTTACCCTGATGTGGCTGTCATCTGGGTGTGTTCACAGTTGGAACCGCTCTACTCCGCCATCCTCCCTGGAAGCCTGAGAAATCCCAATTCTCGGTATTTATTTGAATGAATTGAAAGCAGGAACTCAAACAGGTAATTTACACATAAATCTTTATGACAGCATATTCACGATAGCCAGGAGGTGGACACAACGTAAATATTTATTGACGGTTGAATCAGTAAAGGAGACGTATTCTAGCCGTACGGTAGAACAGAACTCAGCCTTAATGGGATTCTGACACGTGCCACAATGTAGATGGACCTTGAGTACATTGTGCTTAAAAACGAATGCTTCCAGAAGAAACTTGAGTACCTTTTGGACCTTGGGGTAGGGAAAGAGTTCACAGACGGCAGTCAAAAATCACTGATTAGAGTGAATCTCATGAAAATTAAAATTTTCTCCTGTGGTACACTAGTAAGCGTGTGAAGGTGAGCCACAGATTCAGGGTAAATATTTTCAGAACATATACGTAGAACCTCGTATCTGTAGTATGTGAAGAGCTACTGTGAATCAGCAATGAAAAGGCAGTTCAAAGGCTGGACTAAACTTGAACAGTTACTCGACACAGAAGGCGCACTCGGGTCCAGCAGGCCCGTGGCGGGAGCGCGGCCTCGGCCGTCAGGTGCGTGCAAACCGACGTCCCCAGGCCGAGTCCCCTTCCCAGCCGTGATGGTGTCTGCTGCGGAAAGCCCGAGTCTCAGGTGTTGGTAGGGAGTCTCCTGCCCGGCGGACGGAGGTGGGAACTTCCGAGACCACTGGCGAGCGGTTTGGTGGTTTCTTTAAAATTAAACGCTGCACGTGCTGGACGCCCAGCAGTGACATCTCTCGAGGCGTTTGGCGGCGAGGGATGAAAATGCCCCGTTCACACGTGCGTGCGTCTCCGCTGCGCGGAACGGGCGGAACATCCGCCAGGCGGAGACGTGTGAACGGGTTGTGAACCGTCCACGGTCGCCTCAGGTCTCGCCGGTCAAGCCCCACGGTGTGCGGAGACGTGCAGCACGTGGGCGAGTGGGTCCGGCCCGGCCGCGATCGCGTCGCATCGGTGGGTCCTCTGACGTCCGCGGTTCTGTTCGCGTGCGGGCCGAGAGCCGAGGACAGCTGGTCGGACGGAGCACCCGACGGCGGCGTTTCCTCGGGGTGGGGCGCACGACGAGGGCACACGGGAACTTGGGTTGAGGGGACGGTGGTCCTGCGGGCCCAGCTCCACGTGCTAAAATTTGTAGCTGTACTGAAGACCCGAGAGTTCGCCGCCCGCGCATTTTACCCTCTTCCTGACCCGTGATGAGTGCGGACCCGCTTCGTAGCTCTCCTTTCACGCTTCCTCCAAGAGGAGGTGTGGGCTGCAGGGGCCGGGGGTGGCGGGGTGGCCTCGGTTCTGAGGCGCTCGCCCGCTGGAGATTTCCTAGGAATCGCCGGGGCGCGCTGTGTTTGGCGGTGAAGGGTGTGGACGCTGGAGGGGTCACAGCCGGGCTCACACCCTGCCGTGCCACTCGCCATGCGAATGCCTGGGACAGCCTCACGCCTCCACTTCCTCGTCCAGGAAGTACCGGGGGTGCCCCTCGGTGGCCTCGTGGGGCTGAGTGCGTGGGGCCCACGCGCCTGACCTCGGCCTCCTTGCCGCCTCCCGGCTGCCGCTCGCTCTCCTGCGGCCTTCGTCACAGCAGCCAGGAGACCCCTCCACGGACTCAGACTGCGGCCTCCCGGTCAGACGTGACGCGGGAGCCAGGCCGCCTGGCCCCCTCAGAAGCCCTGGTCCTGGTGCGTCCATCCCCAGCGCGGTGTCCTCTCTGCCGCCGACTCACCTTCCACAGCCGGAGCCGCACGTCGTCTGTGCCGGGAGCACCGTGACAGCCCGTGTATTCGTACTGGTCACTCCTCACAGCCCCACAGCTCTCCCTGGCCTCCCCACGCACTAGGCCTCCTGCCCCAGATGACTGCCTTTTGGGTGTCCCTTACCCGTCAGGAAGTCAGCTGCGTGACACACGGCTCCTGTCCGCCTGGTCCTCCACGTGCCCCCGCCCCGAGGGCGCTCACGGGGGCGGCGTTCAGGAAGGATTTGTGGGGTGAATCCAGTGGGTTCATATACTCAAAAGGCCAGACACAGCGACCGGCCCCCGAGAGCCTGGTGACGTCCGTGGAAATCGTTGCTGCAGCCTGTGAGGCGCCACACGGCCCCGTGGCCGAACGTGGACGGGATCACGAGGTTTGACAGGGGCGGCCTCTGAGGAGATCCCACAGGCCACCTAAGGAAGGAAAAGTCCGACGGCACTTTGTGGCCAGTATGGGATTCTTTGTACGGGTTCTAGGGAGAAAAAAATGGAATAATTGAAAGTCTGAATGAGTTTGGATGTCATTTCTGCAGCTTTCGGGGCAGGCTTTTATGCTTCTTTTCCTTCCTTCCCCACCTGTGTGTTTGTGACAGTTTCTGTAGGAGGATCGGCTGTTTCGTAGGACCAGACCGAAGAGGGAAAAAAGGCCTGGGGCCTCCGGGATGTCCCTGAACAATGGGCTGACTGAGCTGTCCTTGTCTTTCAGACGTCCACACGGAGGCCGTGCAGGCGGCGCTGGCCAAGCACAAGGAGAGGAAGATGGCGGTGCCCATGCCTTCCAAGCGCAGGTCCTTGGTGGTGCAGACCTCGATGGACGCCTACACACCCCCAGGTGAGCGGCGGGCCCACTGTCTGCTTCCCGACGTGACGCGTGGGCCTCGGAGTCGCTTCCCTAGCTCGGCCGGTCCCGGGCGTTGTCGCTGGGGGACGGAGGGCACTCTGACTCCGACTGGGAGCCCGGAGGCCAGCGTGTACACTCTCAGCCCAACTTGGAAGGCAGGTGAACGTGATGGCTCTGTCTGTACCTTTCTGCGTTTGGATCTTTTCACGGATCCATAAATGATACAGCCCGTTGACGTCGTGTAAGAGTCTCCTTAATGCCTCATGTAGCCGAAGGGGAGTTTGTGCCTCCACAGGTGCAACTGAGGCTTCTCTTCTGCCTCGATCGGTCGGTACGTATTCCCGGTTCCTTCGCGTACAAATGTGTCATGACGTTATACTGAGAAACCAAAGGGAGTGGAAAATGTGTGCATTTACCTGGGCCTGGGCTCCTCACCATTTTCCTGCAGTGTGTGCAGGTGGCCTTTGCCCTCTGGACGGTGCCGTGTCTGTCACAGCTGCTCACTTCTGCTGTGGTCGCGTGACAGCAGCCTCAGGCACCGTGTCCGTGAGTGGCTGTGGCTGTGTGCCAATAAAACTTTATTTACAACGACCGGCAGAGGGCCAGTTTGGTCCACAGGCCTGCTGACGACCCCAGTCTAAGTGGTTGGTAATTACCCAGGTTCTCTGCTTCACTGTACCCAAATCATTGCAGTCTTCATTTGATGCTCTTCAAAACTGAAGCACGAAGTTATATTATCCAGTACCTTTAGAAAACATGAAGGATTGAGCCTAATTTATTTGGTGTTTTTTCTGTGAGTTGGGTTCCAAGGTTATTCGTGGTGCTGTTGCCACTCTGCCTTTCTGCAGACCTAAGTCACCTTGCACAATACGAACAGAAGAGTGTGTACAACACTTTTTGGACTATTTTGATGTTTAGTCCTGAGTGTTCGCAGGCACTGAGACTAGCAGAGGCACTTCAACTCCAAGATGCACACAGCACAGTGACTCAGCATTTCCGCTCCCTGTGACTCGTGTGGTCACCATGTCAGCGTTTGAAGTCGGCGCAGACTGTCCACTGTGATCCCCACACTGCGCTTTGCGTCACCGGACTCAACCGGTTTTATACCCAGAAGTTTGTGCCACTCGGTCCCTGTCACCTGTTTTGTCCCTCTCGCCCACTTCCCCTCCGGTATCCACCGGTTTGGTCTCCATATTTGAGCCTCTTTCTGGTTTTTGTTTGTTCATTTGTTTTGCCTTTTCTAGATTCCATATGTGAGTGAAAACATGCACTATTTGTCCTTCTCTGACTTATTTCACCCGCATAACGCCCTCAGGCTCCCTCCAGGCCATAGCGCGGGGCTGAGTGACATGTGAATCTGCACCACCTTGTCTTCGTCCAGTTGTCTGCCCGTGGACACTGGGGCGGTTTCCGTGTCTTGCTTATAGTGAATAACGCTACAGAAGACACGGGGGAGCTTACATCTTTTTGAGTTAGTGTTTTCATTTTCTTCTGATAAATATCCAGAAGCAGAATTGCTGGGTCACAGCGTAGCTCTGTTTTTAATTTTCTGAGGAACCTCCATACTGTTTTCCAGAAGGGATGCACCATTTGCATTCCCTGCAGCAGTGCAAGAAGGTTTCCCCTTTCCCCGCCTCCTTCCCAACCCTTGTTGTTGTCTTTTTGATACCAGTCATTCTGACAGATGTGGAAGTGATGCATGATTTTGATTGTATTTGCCTGAGGATGAGTGACGTTGCGCATCTCCTCTTGTGTCTTTTGGCTGGCCGTCTGGCTGTCTTCTCTGGAAAAGGTCTGTTGAGGTCCTCTGCCCGCTTTTTACTCAGATCGTTTGGATTTTTTTGGTCTTGAGTTGTAGGAGTTCTTTGTATATTTTGGAATTAACCCCTTATCAGATATGTGATTTGCAAATACCTTCTTCCGTTCAGTAGGTTCCCTCCTTGCTTTGTTGACAGTCTCTTCCACTGTGCAAAGCTTTTCAGTTTGAGAGTTGTCATTACTCACTTGTGCTCTTGTTTCTCCCATGTGAGGAGAGAGACCCAAAAAACATTGCTGAGGCCCGTGTCCAAGAGTCTGCTGGCTATTTTAGGAGTGTTACGGTTTTCGGTGTCACACGTAGATCTATAATCCATTTTGAGTGTATTTTCATGTGTGGTGTAAGAAAGTGGTCGGGCTCATTCTTCTGCATGTGGCTGTCCCGTGTTCCCAGCACCACTTTTCTCCATTGCATCATCTTGCCTCGTTTGTCATAGATTCACGGACCGTATCAACAGGGGTTTATGTCTGGACTCTCTATTCTATTAATGTGGTGAAGAGTTTGATTTTGTTTATGCTTTTGTAACAAACAGAATAGATTTCCAAGGGTAACAAACCCACTTAAACCAAGTGTTTAGAACTAGACAGCACTCACGGAGATGGACATTGTTCTGAGCTACTTTTTTATGAAAAATGGTGAGTTTAAAATGCAAGAAGCAATGGGATGATTCATACGTGTTTTTCACATGTTGAATCCATCCTTAGAAATGTTATCTTGTCATCACGATGAAAGACCAAACTCCAGAAAATCAAACATTGTACAGGTATCTTTGCAAAATATAAAAGAACATTATTGGAAATGTTATTTTTGATGAAATTTTTGCATTTAATTTTTTGACTAGCCCTTTCTTGTACACCAATAATACCTTCCGTGAATCGTCACATGAGAGTCCTAGTGATAACATCATGTGGGGTAGTTTTGTACAATCAGGTGCCAGCACCATCAGCGCAACAATCTTTATTCGCAGCCTGTTTTGTGCGTGGCAGTCGTCTACATATTCATAACCGTACGTGAGCAAAACCTTAGGGCTCAGCTCCATCTCTCTCATGTCTTCCTTGGGTGCAGGTAAACGCTGGTGAGAGCCCATCTCGTGTCCGTGGCTCTTCAGAGCGTGTTCCTGAAGTTTACGTTTTCTGTGTGGAAGGACTGGTCACTGACCAGTATCGTGGTATCTAGAAAAGATCTAATTAGGATCGTTACACTGCCAGTCTTTTATAGGAGAAGCTTTCCTTTGTTTTTTACACAAAAATGTAACAAGAATTTGCCGGCGCTTCTCCTTCTCCCCGTAGAGAAATAACCGGTACTAGACCGCCCCAGCCGCCGTAAGCAATGGTAAAGCTGCCCCAGATGAGTGGGGCTAGGGTTGCAGGCCGTGGGCCTCCCGCACTGAAAGGCCATCCTCAGAGCAGGACAGCTTGGGAGCAGAGCCCACCGTTTCCGCTGTTCTGCCTGGAGAAAATGTTCAGATCATGGCCCAGGGATCGAGATCTGAGTGAGACTGGCCATTCTGCGGCCTTGAAGAGGCAGAGATCTGGGTTCAGGCGGGGGAAGGGACTAGAGCTTTCCACAGATCCACACTGGCAAAGGATAACTTCAAGTTTGCTCAGCGTCAAGATGATCAACCGGTAATTGACCTGCTTGCGGAAATAATACTCACGAGGCTTTAGAGGAAGGTTATTGAATCCAGAGTCTCAACATGGCAGCCACGATATCTGCTAGTCTGTTAACAGTCACCAGATATGAAGAGATACAGGAAATGTAATCTGTGGCCACAGAAAAAGCAGTCAGAATAAAACAAACATAATATGGCCTCCATTGTACTCTTGGTTACCACGAAGATATGTAGCTGGCCTCAATTGTATTTGCTGTAAATGTGAAATTTACACCAGATTTTGAAGAGTTAATACTAAAAAAAAAAAGACTGGAAGGTATTTAATTAATTTTTGCATTTATTATTTATTGAAATAATACAGTTTTGAATATTTTGAGTTAAATAATACATTCTTAAAATTAATTGTATCTATTCATGGACTTTTCAGTGTGGTTCAGTACTGTAAGATTTAAACTATGTTATAAGACTCATATTTCGTAGGTGTTTGAAATAACAGAAGATGGAGTTTTTAAATCTGTGATTATAAATATTCAATCAAATAAAAATAGGTTAAAAACTGAAGGAAAATATTGTCTTAATATGTGAGCTGAGCAGAGAAAGGATGTTTCACTCAGGTGAATTTCACTGGATTGGTGTAACATCAGATTGGAGAAGGAAGATGAAGGAGTCTACACTTGAAGAGAGATGAAGAGAAATTAACAAACTGAAGAACAGGGAGACGATTAAACAAGTTAACAGAAGAACCTAAGTACCTGTGGTACAACGTTAACCTACTCTTAACTGGAATCCAAGAACGAAAAGACAGGACAGGACAGAAAAGCTATTGGAAGAAATAAGAGTCAAGAACTTCTCCGATTGGTGTAAAATGCCACCTTATAGATCCCAGAGGTTCAGTGAATCCAAAGCAGTACAAGTATAAAAAGAGTCATACCTAAGTTCATAATAGAGTGCTGAAATTGATAGATTAAGAGGAAATCTTGAGAGTAATCAGAGGAAAACATGTACAAGAGGACATCATATGAACGATGAATGACTGCTATGAAGATACCATATAAACTGGAAGGCAAGGTTTAGGCCTTATTTAAAGTCCTAAAGGGAAAAAACAAAACTGTCAACTCCTATCCAGAGAAAATACCCTTAATTAACAAGGATGAAATGAAGATGTAATGAGATACATGAAAACTGAGAGAATATGGGGTCAGCAGAGATGCACGGCAAACAGGTTAATGGATGTCATTTAGGCTGATGGGAAATGATACTAGACAAAAAATGTGATCTATAAAAATGAAAAAAGAGCACTGGAAACAGTAAGTCGTTGGGTAAATGTGGAATACTATGTTTTCCCGTTGTAATTTGCTTTAAAACACCTGTACACAAGACAGAGATGGGTGCATGAAATTACACTGTTGCATGGTTATTACTTTTGTGAAGTAGAAAGCATGAAGTGAACAGTAGAAAATGAGTAGCATCAGGTGTGTTATGAGGTTCACAGAGAAAGTTTATAGTGTCAGATCTGAAGAGCAAATAGTTAGAATATTGACCCCATATGGGTCTGTTAATGATGCATACTGTTAGCCCTACATCAGTCACTAAAAAATAAGAGGTATAGGTAAGAACTTAATAGAAGACATAAAATGAAATATAAAAAATATGGTTAATTGAAGAAGGAACTAACAAATCACTGAACAGTACATCAAAAACTAATGAAGTATTATATCTTGGCTAATGGAACATAATAAAAAAAGAAGACAGGAAAAATCAACACATGGAAAAAATAGGAGAAATGAATGAAATACAAAGTGCAAAATGTTAGATTTAAGTGCACTTACATCGGTCATTACAATAATTGTAAATGGACCAAACACTGAATTAAAAGACTGAAATTGTCAGACTGGATTTAAAAAAAAAAAGAAAAGAAGATACACCTGTATGTCATCTGTAGGAGACACGGCCATATATTTTTTTAAGTAAACTCTTCCTCCAGTGTGGGGCTCGAACCACAACCCCAAGGTGAAGAGTTGCATGCTATGCCAACTGAGCCAACCAGGACATGCTTAAATAAAAAAAGAGTGTAATTAAGAATATAAGCTTGAAAAAATATGCAGTGCAAACATTAAATGTAGAGCAAACAAATATTTCTTAATATCAGACAAATAGCAAGACAAAGGTAGCACGAGATATAAAGAGGGACCTTGCACAATGGAAAATGAACAATTTATCAGAAAGACACAATAATGAATATATACCCAAAAGGGCCATTGTAATTTATAAAGGAAAAACTGGCATAATGAGGGGGAAATAGAAAAATCAAGAATAACAATTGGAGATTTAAAAAATACCTTCCTTAAATAATGAGTTGTCAGAACACCATCATCCAACCTGATGTAGTCGATATTCAGAGATTATTACGCTCGACTGCTGTAGAACACACATTCATCTGTAATACCGTTCTTGAGGAATACTTCACACTCCACAAAACTAACCTGTGAGAAGTGGGTGACTCAAGGGTTTTTAATAATTGTGTGGATTATGCAGCCGTTGCCGCAGTCTCGTTTTAGGACGTTTCCATCTCCCCAAAAGTTTCCTTGTGCCCATTTCCAATTAACTCCCATTCTCGCGTTGAGCCATAAGGAGTCACTGGTCTATTTATATGCCTCCATAGATAGTCTGGACATTTTATAAATAAAATGACAAAATACGTTCTTCTGCATCTTGCTTCTTCAGCATAATTTGTCCGAGCTCCTCCCTGTTCTCCTGTCAGTTCATCCCTGCTTGTTGCCGAGGCCTGTCCTGTCGGATGCGCCAGCTTTGCGTTGTCCACTTCTGGTTGGCAGATCTGGAGCTTGTTTCCAGTTTGGGGCCATCGTGAGGAGGACTGCTGTCCACGTGTGTGTACCTGTGTCTGTGAACACGTATGTCCTTTCTCTGGAGCAGATTCCTAGGAGTTAAATTAATGAATCTTATGGTTAGTTGATGCTTAACTTTCAGGAAATTGCCAAATTGTTTCCAAATGGCTGCCATCGTTTTCCTTCCCCACTAGCAATAGGTGAGGAATCCAGCTTCTCATCATCCTTACCAACACTTAGTACTGTCTGTATTTTTTATTGTAGCTGTTCCAGTGGATATGAGATGTTACCTCATCATGGTTTTAATTTGCATTTTTGAATGGGCCTATTTGCTATCTTATATATTCATTGGTTAAGTGCCCACACGTTTTCCCATTTTTAAAATGAATTGTCTGTCTTCTTACTAAGTAGGCGTCCTTTATATAATGTGACTACAAGTCCTTTGCCAGATACACAATTTTCAAACTTATGTTTGCCTTCCCTTAATTGTGTCTGTTATCTGTATAAAGATATTTATTTTATATCCTCTGACCTTGCTAAACATTTGTTAATTCAAGAATTGTTTAGTGTGTTCCTTGGAATTTCCTACGTAGAGGATCCTTTTATCTGTGACTAAAGACAGATTAACGTTTCCATTCCAATTGGGATGCCTTTAAGTTTGTCTTTTTGCCGTATTTCACTGGCTGGAGCTTTGCAGATAATGTTGAATAAAAGTGGTAGGAGGAGCTATCCTTACCTAAGTCTTGATCCTACGGGGAAACACGTTCAGTCTGAACATTAAATACAGTGTTAGCTATGGGTTTTCACGGATGCCCTATTAGATTGTGGAAGTTCCTTCTTTTCTTTTTTTTTTTTTTTTTTAAAGATTTTATTTATTTGACAGAAATCACAAGTGGGCAGAGAGGCAGGCAGAGAGAGAGGAGGAAGCAGGCTCCCCGCTGAGCAGAGAGCCCGATGTGGGGCTCGATCCCAGGACCCTGAGATCATGACCTGAGCTGAAGACAGAGGCTTAACCCACTGAGCCACCCAGGTGCCCCGAGGAAGTTCCTTTCTATGCCTGCATTCTTGGGAGGTTTTGTCATGAGTTAGTGTCAAATTTTGTGAAACACTTTTTCTGTGACTTCAGGGTTAACTTGGGGTTTCCCCCTTTATTAATATGGTTTATAACATTAACTCCCTTTTGAGTGTCAGCACTTGGCCCTGAAGTGCTCTGTCCATTTTACATGCTGCTGAATTCGGTTTGCTAACGCTTCTTGAGGATTTCTGTGTCTGTGTCACAGGGATACTTTTCTGTGGTTTTCTTGTAAAAGGTGTGGGGTGAGAATGAAAGACCTGGCAGGAAAGAGGCGTGCGAACACTTGGTGGGGACGTGGTGAAATTTGGATGGCTACATGGGTAAATGCGTTTCTCAAAAACCCCAAGTCCGAGGACTTGAACATCTTTCCCAACAAGAGACAGGCGGCCAGTGACACAAGGAACAGTGCCCCGTGTTGCTGATCGCTAGGGAGACGCTGTAATCAGAGCCATAGTGAGAGTCTACCTCACACCCACGCCTCCTGTCAAAAAACCCCAGAAAATTGCACGTGTTGGTGGGGACATGGAGAAATTTGAACCTTTGTGCACTGTTGGTGGAAGCGTAAAAAGGTGCTACGTCTGGTAAACAGGATGGCAGTTTCTTACAGAATTAAAAAACAATTACTACATGACCCAGCAGCTCCTCTTCTGGGTCTGTAGCCAAAAGGATTGACAGCAGGGCCTCGAAGAGGTAAATGTACGCCCATATTTGGAGGAGTGCTGTGATGGAGAGGACGTGGGAGCCGCCGCGCCCACCCCCAGGGGAGGCAGAAGGGAAGGGTAGTGGACCTGGGAGACAGAATATAACTCATCCTTAGGAAGGAAGGGGACTCTGCCCTGCACCGCGGCACGGGTGAGTCCTGAGGACGTCATGCTGTCATGCTGAGAGCAAGGGCCACACGCGGACACACACACACACACGGACACACACACACACTGGACGGTTCCGCGCATACGGGGCACGTAGAGTGGCCCACGTCCTAGAGAGAGAAAGTAAAATGGTGGTGCCCAGGGCCTGCGGGGAGGGGAGAGTGGAGGGTTATTGTTTAGTGGGGACAGAGTTTCAGAGTGGCAAGAAGAAAGGGACCTTTTGCTGTAGGTGGTGGGGATCTGGCACAGATCAGGAGAGTGTTTGATACGATCCATCTTCTTGCAAATGTTAAGATGGTAAATCTTAGATTGTATTTTAGCACAATCAAAAAAACTCAAGTCTGAGGTCTGAATACCAAAAAAAAGTGTCGATTTTATTTTTTTGTAAATTATAATCCTGCTATTTTACAAGGCAGGACAGAGGGAGAGGGTTTGTCTAGCCCCCACTATCACAGCTGTTTTTCTAACCAATTCCTAACGGACTTTCAGAAGTAGTCCTGATGGCACAGGTCTTGTCCCAACGTTAACAAAGTGTGTGTGTACACATACTTCAGAAATACTGTCGTGTTGGGGAAAAAAGAGACCTGTGTCGTGGTTTAAGACAAATCGTTTCTCTTGTTTTCATCCCTCCTGGCTTCTCACCTAAGCCCCCGCGGAAGGACCCGGAGTTCACTCTTACGCGGGTGTTCAGATAAGAAGTACACCAACGTTTAATTCTTGAAAACTTCTCTGTTGGGGGAAGTCCTGTTAAATGAAAATAATTTCATTAATTTTAATGGACAAAGTGACATGTTTTATCTCAGTCCAAGATGCACAGTTTTCACAGAGAAGAAGAATTAGTAAATAGTGAAAAAATTTTATTAGAAATGAATGTTAAATACATTTCACTTGCTCATAATATGTAACGTGATGATGTATTATCCTCACCGGAGCAGGAAGCAGGGTCTTGCGCATGTAGTTGGTGGGAGGGAGATGGGGTCCTTCTGGCTTCCACACTGTTGTCTCCGCTGACATCTTCCTCTTCGAGGAAGCACGTGGTCGTCTGCATTCACACTGAATTTAAAAATAGATTATAGCTCGGAGGCATGCCTCAGGTCACAACGAGGGGCCACGGACACACTTAGAAACACACGGAAGTTCTCAGCTCTCAGCTCTCAGAGAATGCTGCCCCGGCCTTCTCGCTGGCTGCAGGCCTGCCTGGGAACATTTGGTTTCTTCCCAGACTGTTGAGTGAAGCAGATCGGAGGGTATGTCTTTGTTTGAGACGGTGACACCATAACAAACAAGCAAAATCTGTGGCCTCTTCACTTGGAGCGTTCTGGACAGAAAGTTCATGATTCTACAGAATCGCGCGTGATCTGAGACGTGCTGGGGCTTCTCGAGAGGGTTCACGGAGAAGGTGTTGGACGGTCGGCGTACGTGGCGGGTCTGTGGGCGACGTGGGCTCTGGGGGTGCGTCTTCGCCGTGATGCACAGAGTTCATCTCTTTCACAGATACGTCGTCCGGCTCGGAAGACGAGGGCTCGGTGCAGGGGGACTCGCAGGGGACGCCCACCTCCAGCCAGGGCAGCATCAACATGGAGCACTGGATCAGCCAGGCCATCCACGGCTCCACCACGTCCACCACCTCGTCCTCCTCCACCCAGAGTGGGGGCAGCGGTGCCGCCCACCGGCTGGCTGACGTCATGGCCCAGACGCACATAGGTGAGTGCCTCCCTGTCCTCGCCGAGCAGGGGCCGTGCCTGGCGGTGCGAGTCCGTCCGAGCCTCTCGGCCCCAGGATCTGTTCGAGGGGCGGCGGGGAGCCCAGCTCCAACTCCTGGGCCGCTCAGCCACTTTTGTGGAACCCTTGCTTTTGCTGTTTCTCACCATCCCCCCCGTGTCTCCGTGGCTGCCTGCTCCTACGGGAACATGTGCTCGTTCATTAGGGCACCCGGAGCCGTGTGTCCTCCCCTCACACTAACACACGCTTCTGCCTGGAGTCGCAGCACTTTTCAAGTGAGTCTGCTGTTGCTTCGGGGGCCGTCTGGGGACATGCGGGCTCTCGTCACTTCTGCCGCAGACAGGCTCTGCCCGGGGGGTTTCAGGCTCAGGCGGGTCCGCGAGCCGTCCTGTGCGGGGCTGTGCGGAGGAAGATCCGGCCTGGCAGGACCAGCACACGGTTAGGAGGCCTTGCCTGGGGTGTTTGAAGTCATGTGCAGAGGAGATCAAGGAAGGCTTCCTGGCCTAGACGAGAGCGCGCTGGGTGGGCCGTGTGGCTGTTGGGCTCGTGGGCAAACGAGGACGCGTGTTTCTGTCCCCGCAGTGCCTGACACCTTTTGCCAGGGAGGTGCCGGGGGCAGGTGCGGCGTCCGCATCCCCGCTCGCCATTCCAGCGACGGGTTAAGACCTTTGAGCTTCCCAGTCAAGATCCCTCACACGCTGACGGGCCTGCTTTGGGGGTGGTGCTGGGGTCCAGGGTGCTCCCATTCAAACCGCACGTGGACCCCGTCACCTCGCCCGCAGGCCACGCCCCTCGCCCCGCCATGGCTGACAGTGTGGCCCTCGCCACGTCAGACCTCGTGTCTGCAGAAATCGCAAGCTGACAGCAGGGAAAGATCGTGAGGTGAGTGCCGGAAGGAGACCTCAGGCTCATGGGCGTCTGTTTCCAGATTTCTAGCCACTTAGGAGAGCTGACAGAACTCACACCTCGTTTTAGGACTTCGCCCCAAGAGCACTCACTCGAAGGAAGTTGAAGTTAAATGCATCAGCTTTTAACTTTGCTGGTAAAAGGATGAGAGGTGCGCTCCTTGTTCTCCCGTGGAAGCTGGTGTGGCCTCCGTCCCCACACGGGCCGCTGCTGGCACCCTCAGAAGCTACTTCCTCCTGCTCCGGTCTTTTAGTGGGAAAAAAAGGAACAATGATGTCTTTGCTTTGTACCTCTCAGAGCTACAGTGAGGAAAAAGGAGGAAATGGGAAAATTCTTAGTGTTTGGACAGCGGCAGTCCCTTGCCAAGTGGTGTTACCAGAGCTCAGCTCCACGCCCGTGGGTGACAGCAGCGCCGAGAGGCTCTGTGAAACCAGCGTCCGTTACAAACGAGAGAGAGCTGCGCGCCTGGGACGTAGGTTGGGCTCTGTGCCGCGTGTGTGTCCGAGCCCGCAGAGGCGCCCGTGTGGGTGGTTCACTGGGGCCTCCAGCTCTGCCGCCCACGCCAGCCTCGGGAGCCTGCGCTGACTCTGCTCACTTTTAAGGAGGTGTCAGAATCGTACCAGGAGTGACATATAATTTCAGACTGATTGATCACTGCCTTCGGGTCTCCCTTTGTGACGTTTCGTGTGAATTGCTGGAGGGTTGAATTTATCCGGACTCTAAGAGGTGGCGTGACTCACGGGCCTCGCGTCTCAAGGCAGCCTCAACAGTCTACGGCGTGTGACACCACTGTCGTTCCCAGTCGGGTACAAAGGGACGTTCCTAGAGTATCTGGACATTCTCCGTACGTAGGACAAGTCTTGAAAGAAAGCAGTGGAAAGATACAATAAAATCCTGAATGAGGAATGAGAATTCTGTGGCAAAGCAGAAGAGGGAAAGCCAGAGGACCCCGTGTGGTTGAACCGTAGGACGTGTAGGGCATGAAGGTGTGTGCGCGTGTCCGCACGTGTGTGTGCGTGTGCGTGCGCGCGTGGAGGAATTTAGAGCGAAGCTGCCACCACCCGTATCTCTCATCCCCGCCCACGGGGTGCTTGGCCAGAGTGGTGGGCGCTGCTTCTGCCCGACCCAGGGAGGGATCCCACGGTCACAGGTCCCGGAGGCCAGAAGACTCTGCAAATCCCAGGCTGCTGTGGGTTTTCACGGTGACGACACACATGGGCCCCTCACGGGGACCCCCTGGTCAGCCCAGCTCCGTGCTCAGGGCAAAGCCCCCTTCCAGGAAGTTCTCCTTCCCGTGGCCCCGCTTGCTGTTGGTCCTCGTGTGGCATGTGACGTGGGGCCTCCACAGCCTTCCTGTTCGGAGACGCAGCAGGACGCGCCCCATGCACCATGGGCTCCCACACGTCAGGCAGGGGTGCGAACCCTTCGCTGCAGACCCTCGTTCCAGTGAGAGCCAGAAGGTTCCAGATCGTTCCTAGGACGTATTTATTCAGAACCTTGTGCGCGTAACAGGCTCGCGACAACGGGGAGATAGAGGAGTAAGACATCCCCAGTCCTGTGTCGACACCGGAAGCCGAGGAGAACGGGCGGAATGCTTCCGAACCCAGGACGAACGTGGGAGCAGAAAAAGTGGGCAGAAGCGACTCAGACTGTTCTAGGCTAAGAGGCAGAGCAGAGCACAGGCGTGGTCCGTGGGGTGCGAATCCGACGGTTCATCTGGCACACGGACCCCTGCAGGAGCCTTCTGGTCGTGCGTGCGCTCTGCCGGCCGACGCGTCCGAGGCGCCGGCACGTAGGGGCTGCATGGGGCGCGTTGTCCTTCGCAGACTGCGTGGGGGTAGCTGCTGTCTCCGGGGCGTTCAGGATGCGGTGATGGGAGCCGTGTGCTGTCGGCGAGCCCGTCCCGCTCAGGATTCCGCCGTGCCCCTGAGGAACAGGTCAGAGGCCGCCACGCTCCCCACACGTGTCGCCCGACGAGCCCAGAGCCTGCAGCTGCGTATTCATGTCTAGAAGCTTCTCTACTGAGGAATTTATTCTGAGGCCTCGAATGCCCACGACGGTGATCAGTTACCCTGTTTGTTTATGTATAATCACCCAAAGTATTGAATTCTCTTACGGTCTCTATCGGTGCTTTCCGAGGGGTTACGGTCGTAAAGCCTGAGCTGCTGAGCGAGGACGGGATGCTGGTGGATCGTGCACGCGGGGGCCGGGGTTGCCCGCGCAGCCCCACCCCGAGAGCTGCCCGGCGGCCACACGTTCGGCGCGCCTTCCCGTCAGACGGCCGGGGACTAGGTGACGTGGCTGTGTGGGCTCACGGCGTCCGCTGAGCTGTCCCGCTCTGCTCGCTGGAACAAGGGCAGGGCGAGCAGGAGGGCATGTCCGTGTGGCAGTAAAGCCTTATTCACAAAAGCAGGTATCAGGCTGCCCCGTGCTGTGCCGCAGGCCACCCCCAACTCCGGGGTCACTACGCCAGGCTCCTGGGTCGACGGGCAGGGACAGGCGGACACAGAGTCTGCTCCACCGGCCAACGTGGACACTCGCCGTGGGCTACGGAATTCTCAGGTCTCCTCTGGTGACTCGGGAGGAGGAGCCTGGCTTGGGAGCAGGACCTGCGGCGCCACCCCGACAGGGGACCCTCAGCTCCTCACACAGGCCTGTCCTGTGTCGTCACATAAGTTGGGCGGATGGCTGGCATCTGCAGAAATGCTGGGGGACGGGGAGCGACCGTCACCGCCCATCTGTCCGTCTGCTCGGGGAGCGTTCTCCAGCCGCGGACGCCGCCCCAGCGCACACGTCGCCCTGGCTCTCGCTGCGTCTTCCGTTTCCTCCCTGGAGAGCCGAGCTCGCTCCTCTGAGCCTCATCCTTTCCTCTGATGCTGGGTCCTGGGAGGCCGGTTCAGGGGCCCCGACCGCTCACGGCCGCTTCTCCTGGTCTGCCCTGCGTGCCTGCCTCCCCCGGTGGCTCCTATCTCTCCACGTTCTCGCTGACTCCACGCACCCCACGGCTTCCACGGCAACCAGTTCCTCACCGACAGCGGATCTGCGTCTCCCACCGTGAAATCCCACTTCAGAGCGCCTCCCGACACGGCACACAGGTCCCGCATGCCCGAGATCAGCCTGCCGGAGAGGCTGTCCTCCCCGCGGCAGGCTTGCGCCTCGGGCTCTGCAGCAACTCGTTCCCACGGCCCACGTGCATCACGTCCTGGTGTTCAGCGGCTGCACATGTTGCGAGCCTCGTCCGTGTCCATGACTGCTCCCGGGCCCCCGTCTCCTGTCAGGACGGTTTCAGCCCCTCGTGCCCTCACTCCCTTGCCTTCCGTGCGGTTCCGAGCCCTGCTGCTCCTCTGGGCAGACAGATCTGCTCCTGTCTCTTCCCAGAAATGCTGACTTTCACCTCCCAACACTTACTTGGATTTTATGCTCAGAATCAAAGTAATGGGTTTTAGGTCTGGAAGTGTCTCGACAGCTCATGCATGGAGTGCGCCGTGCCAGGGGAGGACCTGGCTGGCCGGTGCACTCATGCCTGCTGCACGCCAGAGACACACCTGCTCAGGTCTGCTGTTTGCGGAATGACAGTGCATTGGACTCAGAAAGGCGTCCCAGAGCCGTTTGCACCTCACGCCCATGAGTATCACAGGTTCTCTCTTAGAGCTTCTCAGAGGCCCACGTACAGGGAGAAGAGGCAGAGCGCAGCCTCCAGCCTGGGTGACGCGCCCGAGGGCATGGACATCCTAGCCAGGGGGTCAGGGTGCCCTGTCACGTGGTCCCCTTGGCCCGGCGAGGGCCCAGCACCCCTTGTTCTGCAGAGAGGAGACTGAGGCCCAGGAACATGGGTGTGAAGCCACAGGCGCCCGGCGGGTCAGTGGTCGGCAGGACCCCGCAGACTTGGGAGTGCAGGAGCCCCTGCTCGTCACGGGAGGGAGCACCTCTCCAGACGAAAGCTCAGTTGCCTTGGCGTTAACCGTGAAGCCTCCCATGTCCCCAGCACACCCCGCAGGGTCCGTGGTCTGTGGAGGCTCTGGGACAGGTGGAGCCTGTCGTCTGGAGTTTCAGTGTGTGGCTCTAAAAGTCAAGAGACTCTCGTGAGAAGCTGAAGGTTGCTGTTCCGATATGCGCGTGTGGGCCCGTGTGGCCGATGCTGTCCTGGCCTCAGGGGACCCCGTGGCCCCCGTGTGCAAGGGCAGAGAAGCTGGCAGTCCTCCTGAAGTCAGCCCCGACTCGGGACCTGGGCCGGAGACACGTGGGTGCAGAGACCGCCCAGCCCTCCGCACACCTCCAGCCGCGGTCTGTGGACGGTCTGCCTGAGCCGTGAGAGACGCCAGCAGCGCCAGGTTAGACTGGCAGCTGGAGGGATGCGGGGCAGGTCCCCCGTCCTGATCAGCCGTGCGGGGGGTGGACCCGGGCAGGGAGCGGCCCGGCCAGGCCCCCGCTGAGTGGGTACTCTGACCCTCCGAGGCCAGCTCCTTCCCTCCACAAGGTCGGGTCTGGCCCTCCACGACCTCCTTGGGACGCCTGCTTTCTACCCCCACGTGGAAGGCATGCGAGCCAGAGCAGCGGGGCGCACGGGCGCTCTGAGGTATGACAGCGAGCCCATTTCTTCTTCTCCGTCCGTGGTCACAGAGGTCAGGGTGACCGTGGGGCCCTCGGGCTGGGGCCGTGCTGAATGAGTGACGCTCAGGCTCCTTTGAGTGCATCACTTGGGACCTACATCGGTCCTTGGGTCACAAGCACGTGCTTGCTCGTGCAGAAGCCAGATTTCCTAATTTCCTACTGTTCTCTCAGAAGTTATTTGGGGACTGAGAAGTAATTAACACAGCTCAAAAGTGAGGTCTCCCCACTTACCCTGGGCATCCCCGTCACGCCGGCAGGACCAAAGCTGCTTGTCAGCCAGGGCTGGGACCGGAGGCCCTTTGGGTTTATCAAGCGTTCCTTTCTCTACTCCGTGTTTGTTCCCTCTTCGGACCGTATCCCCAACGTGGGCTGAGCGCCGAGGCTGGCACTGGCTGCTGCCATGTCCGTGGCTGCGTGGGACCCGAGGAGCCCCATGGGGCTGGGGATTTAGGTCAGGAACTGGGGGTTTCCAGGTTCAACTGGGGACCAGCCTGCACCCTGAGATGGTCTTGGCCAGAAACAGCTGTCCAGGTGCCATGGAAACCAGTGCACAGCTGGCAAGAACGCCCAGCGCGGGCGTCTGCGGAGTGAGAGGGACCCCTGGTACCGGGTCATAAGGGCGGCCGAACCGCATCTCCACCCGCCACCCCCTCCCCCAGCCTGCGCCAGCTTGAGTTACAGCCTCTGGAGGGACCGTCAGCTGCTGGAAGGAAAGTCCTACAGCATCGAAGACACAGGCCCCACCTGGCGGCTCTCAGCAGAGGGGACCCTTGATAGGTGGCTGGAGGGGGACCCCCGTTTTTTTCCTTGATCTTGAAAGGACTGGGAAACGGACACAAGAACCAGTGTGCTCGCTCCGAAGATACAGACCTGCTCTGAGGATCTCAAGGTGCTCCTGCCGCACGGGGCCGTCCGTGGCTGCGCCGGGAGCCGACGGGCGTTTCGGCCCTTTGAGCTGCGCCTCCAGCTGAGACCATATTCTTGCCCGTCAGCATCTCGAGCGTCTGTTACACACGTGGCGTCTCAATCTTCATCAGAGCCGGGCGCAGCGTGTCTCACAGCCGTGTGGCCTCTGACGCCCCTGCGGGCTGGCGGCGGGAGGAGCGACCTCATGGGGGAGGGGGTGGTGCACAGATGAACGCGGACAGCGCTCTGCGGTCCCCCAGCTGCGCTGTTCCTGTTTTCCTGTCGCCAGATGGATCGGGATCATTCTTTCCCCGCGTCGGAGCGGAGACCCCGCAGCGCCCCCAGCGCAAACCCCGACGGGCCGTCACCCACGACCGCGGCGTAACAGACGCACGAGTCGGTCTGAATAAAAGCGTGAGCGGTGAGCTCCCGTTCCCGCCGCCTCGCTGAGGTGGCCAGCGGGGGTCTCGCTCACGATGCGTCTCCGACTGCAGCGTCCTCGCAGGAAGTAGGAGACCCCAGCGAGTCCCCGCGTAGCCGCAGAGAAGCAGATCGCGCTTTCCCATGCGGGGAAGTGCGTTGGCAAAGCCGCGGGGCTGGCGGAGGGGGTTGAAGCAGAGTCCCGAGGTGGACGAGAGCCCCTGCTGCGTGTCCCTCCGTGGCCGGACAGAGCTGCCTCCCTCGCCCCTCTCAGAGGTGATCCTTTCTGGGCTGAGATGTAGGAAATTGCCCTCGGGGGGTGAGTCTGCTCCAGCCGCTGTCACGGAGCGGCCCGGCTGCGCTTCCAACGGTGGCAGTTCTTGTCCCACCTCCTGGGGCCGGGACCCCCAGCTGCACATGCGGGCAGGGCCGGTGTCTCCAGAGGCCTCTGTCCTGGGGCGCAGACGCCTTCCCCTCCCTGGGTCCTCACATGGTCGTCCCTCTGTGTGTGTCTATGTCCCGATCTCCTTAGGGGGGTCCTCGTTACGTCCAGCTAGGGTCGCCCTAGTGACCTCTGTGGAGACCTGTCCGAGGTCATAGGCGTGAGAACTTGCATGTGTGACCTGTGAGGGGACACAGCGCGGCTCCCACCAGGATGGATCCTTTGGCAAAGGGGGACGAGATGGCTGAGGGCCTGTGGCTGGGGCTCTGGGGCTTCGGGGCGCCGCACAGAGACCTTGTGGGAAACCCCACATGGAGATACCACGGGCCTCGCTCATACCGTGCTGCGGCCGCGGCCTCTCTCGCGGCGGTCTCTGCGCCCAGCAGTCCCGTCGCACATCGGCCGCCTTGTGGTCAGGGCTGGCCTCACGACGTGTGTCTCACGGAACAGGAAGCGGAAGCACAGACAGGTGAGTGACGGGCCGTGGGGCATCAGCTACGAGCCGGGGGACGCTGGCCGCCCCAGCCCCGTGTGCGTGTCCGAGTGCAGGCATGCCGGGGTGCGTGATGCGGGGTGGACACACACGCAAACACGCATGTTACATGGTCATTCGGAATCGCGCGCACTGAAACAGAACTGCTGACGTTTCTTGAATGCTTACCGTCCGCCGCCCAACCCCGTGAGAGCCTTCTGTACGTTTAATTCACTTCCCCGCAGGGGACTGGCCCTGTTAGTCCCTTGTGGGGAGGACAGTCAGGCACACGGGGCCAAGGTGCCCCCCACGACCTAGGGGCGCACACAGAGCTGGGGGGAGACCCCAGAATCTGCCTGTGAGGCTTGAGTTCTCCGCTGCCTCTGCTGTACCTTCACGTCAGGAGGGGAGCCGACCGTGGTCCGTGTTAAGCAACATAGATGACCTTAGGGATGACCCTCATGCCCAGACTTGCCGCAGACGAGGATGCGGACCCGGTCTTTCCCTGGGACGCGGCTGTTGGTGAAACCCCGTGACTCACTCAGCCTCCCGAGTAACTCAGTCGTGACGATCAGAAAACTTGTGATGTGCTTCTTTCTAGAGAATCACTCTGCACCTCCTGACGTGACGACCTACACCTCAGAACACCCGATCCAAGTGGAAAGGCCGCAGGGCTCCACAACGTCGCGGACGGCGCCCAAGTATGGCAACGCGGAGCTCATGGAGACGGGCGACGGTAGGTCTCCCGGCGGGCACGGCGCCTCCTTCGTAAACCCTGTTCCTGCCCCCGTCCTTCCACGCGCCCCGGACGCCGAGCTGTATCGTAGCTCCCGCGGAAGGCAGCGGGGCGCGAGCGACGCACAGTGTTTCTATGTTGGCCAAGAGTGCTTCTGTGTCGGGAAAAACACCGGTGTGGCGTGGAGGTTCAGTCTCGGGCGGAAGCAGGTGTTCTGTAGGCTTTGACGTGCTTACTAACCGGTCATAGACGTTGGTTCAGGAGTTTCGAAGCGCTGTGGAGGCCTTAAGCCCGAGAGCGGTTGTTAGATGGGCAGCGAGACGTTGAATGCAGAACAAAATAATCGGCACGTACGGGCTGGTGAGGTTTCACCTGGGCTGCGGAAGGAGGAGGGTTTCTTCCTCCACATCGGAAAGAGTGAGCAGCAGTGATGGTGTCCGGCAGCAGGGCTGCCTGCCATCCCCCCCGCGCTTGGTGTTGCCGGGGGAGTGGACTGGAACGTGGGCCTCTCGCTGCGTCCTGCTCTCCATGAGCGCAGCCCCTCCCAGGCCGGCATGGGGGTGACAGGAGGTGCGATTTCGGTGGAGATGGCCCGCGGGGCCGTGGTGTGCGTGTGCTGAGCCTCCCTCGGCGCATATCCCCGTCACGGTCCACGAACCGCGTCGGCTTCCGGTGTGACTGCTCTCCCTGGAGGACGCACGGTGTCCGTGTCTCGGGGCGGCCCCCGCGGACCGAGACGGGCCTGCAGAGGACGCACGGTGTCCGTGTCTCGGGGCGGCCCCCGCGGACCGAGACGGGCCTGCAGAGGGCGCACGGTGTCCGTGTCTCGGGGCGGCCCCCGCGGACCGAGACGGGCCTGCAGAGGGCGCACGGTGTCCGTGTCTCGGGGCGGCCCCCGCGCACCGAGACGGGCCTGCAGAGGACGCACGGTGTCCGTGTCTCGGGGCGGCCCCCGCGCACCGAGACGGGCCTGCAGAGGACGCACGGTGTCCGTGTCTCGGGGCGGCCCCCGCGCACCGAGACGGGCCTGCAGAGGACGCACGGTGTCCGTGTCTCGGGGCGGCC
>PISX010021698.1:0-33121 GCA_004024625.1 Mellivora capensis
GGGGGGCAGGAAGCTCTCATCTGACGGGCGCGGTTTTAGGATGGCTTCGGACCCCCGCAGCCTGGTGAAGCTGACCTGCCTGCCCCATGGGGGTGGTCACGGTTCTCTGGAAATCGCAGGCCCCCCCCAGCTGCGGTCCCTAAACGCAGGCCGTGTCCCTCCGCTGGCTGGCTACCCTCAATGCCCCTTCTGCCCCTGGCGGAGCGCCCCGCTGCCTCAGACCGCAGGGACCCCTTCCCCTGCGCAGGATTGCTTTTTAAAAGGGCTGATGTGGGGCGCCTGGGTGGCTCAGTGGGTTAAAGCCTCTGCCTTCGGCCAGGGTCATGATCTCAGGGTCCTGGGATCGAGCCCCACATCGGACTCTCTGCTCAGCAGGGAGCCTGCTTCCTCCTCTCTCTCTCTCTCTGCCTGCCTCTTTGCCTACTTGTGATCTCTGTCTGTCAAATAAATAAAATCTTAAAAAAATGATTAAAAAAAAAAAATAAAAGGGCTGATGTTCCTACCGTGGGTTTCTCTCCCGCTCCATGGGCAGCGGAGCCAGCCCCGAGATCAGCTCCCTGGGCCGCCTGGGGCCACTGAAGCCTCCTCGCGCCCCCCAGCACCTGGACAGGGCTTTGAAGGACAGCTCCGAGCCACCGGGCCTGGCCTGAGGTGTTGGGAACAACAGTGCTGCGCTCCCCTGGGGAGTCCTCGCCAGCCCCCTTCTCGCTAGCCTCTCCCTTCGAGCTGTGCGGTGGTCAGGCAGTGTGTGGCGTCGGCCCTGAAATGGAGCACCTGTTGTCCATAGTCCAAGCCGAGATGGGAGACACCCCCGTTAGTGTCCAGCCCTCTGATGGCCTTGTGTTTGCCTCTGCCCGGCAGGAGCTGCCCCAGGGAAGGGATGAACAGGCACCAGCTGGGTGTCGGGGACCTTGGCCGTGCTGCCCCCCCCCCCCGGCTGCCTGACATCCTCCCCACGTCCCAGGGGGACACGCCTCACTGTGCTCTGAGCCCTTTGCAAGCCCCTGCTAGGTGTCCGGCCTCCCACAGGTGTTGGCCAGGTGTAGGGTACGGACCACGGGAAGCCCCGGCCGGTGTGAACGAGCTCACAGCAGCTCACTGTGCTGAGCCGCGGTCGGGAGGGAAGGAGTAACTGCATTGCCTCCCAAAGTTCAGAATCTTCTGAAAGGACAGAGGTTTTTGTGGGTGGGTCTTCCTAGTTTCATTGGTCTCCATCAACTCTAGGGAGGTCTGGCTGGCACATAAGGAAGGGTAGAGATCTAAGTACACAGCAGCGAACGCATGGAACCATCCAGAAGGAGCTGTAGGCCGAGGGGGGTCTGTGAGCCAGACCTAGCCCTGTTCGTAAACTCCTTGGAGCCCGGCCTTGTGCGATGGTGTCCACACAGGCTCAGCCTGCACGGAACCGAGGCTGCCGCGAGTGCTCACGGCCCAGGCCGGCCCACAGAGCTTCGCCGGTTTACTCTCCAGCCCTTTTCAGAGGAGACCTGCCGGCCCTGCCTGGGGACCGTTTCCGTCAGCCCTGCAGGCCCCCAGGCTGGAGCATAGTGTGCTCAGGGCTGCCTTCCCTCCCGCAGAGCTGCTGGTGCTGAACGGCTCGGACCCCGTGGCCGAAGTCGCCATCCGCCAGCTCAGCGAGTCCTCGAAGCTGAAGGTCAAGTCCCCGCGGAAGAAGAGCACCATCATCATATCAGGGATCTCCAAGGTGCGGGCTCGCGCCCTGGCGTCCACGTCCCTCCGTGGCCCGGCTCCCTCCATGCAGAAGGTGGCCCGAGCTCCTGGTGTCGTCCAGGCAGCTCCTTGCTGAGGGCGGATCTGTTCCTCGGCCAGCGCCGGGGGTCACCGTATTGAGGCCGCTCCCCCTGTCATGGGGACGCTGGCAGGTTCTGGCCCCGGGAGCTCTGGTTGGTGAGCGGCCGGTGAATCGTGTGAAAAAAAGCTATTGAGAGAGAGACTGGCCTGAGGCCCCCATCTGGGGACAGCGGTGACCCTCTCACATGCCGACATGTCCCCAAAACACTGAAGGTGTTGGGGGACATGTTGGCCGTGAGAGTGCTTTTGCAGTCAGAGACGGATGTTTAAATGTCCCCCGGCCGCCGCTCGTGCGCTTCCCCGTGCCGACGGTGCAGAGTCCGTGGAGCGCCCCACGCAGGCCGGGCCGCCAGAGGGAGCAGCCCTGCAGGGCCGGGGGCCACGCGAGGGTCCCGTGTGCGTGCTCAGCATCTCCGAATGAGCAAGGAGACTGCGGGCAAGGAAGGGGCTGCTGGGAGATGTGGTCGTTATGGGGGAGGGGGAGCAAGAAGGCTCCGAACCCAGAGGGCAGGGCAGTGCCTAGAGGGTAGGAGAGCGTGGCCGCCTACAGCTCATGCCCAGGTGGGTCATGGGAGGTGCCGGCATGAGCTCCCGGTGCTGCCATTATACGCAGGGCCTCTGCCCAGCGCCCAAGTACCAGCGGGGCCAGCTCCCCCCCTGCCCAGGCCTTCCTGGGCGCACTTCTAGCGGCGGCCGGCAGGGGGCGGCGGCAGCAGGAGTGGGGAACCCCGTCCTCTCGCCTTCCTGGAGGCTGTATCTCGGACTCACTAGGAACCCGTGGCTCTTTAATGGAATGTGTCCAACCCGCGGCAGTGACGAAGCTTCACGGAGGCTCAGATGGCCCCGTCCTCAGTCAGCGGGCACTCTGCCAGCCACGTGTAGTGGCCCGTGGTTAGGAAGCGGGCGGCCCCGGGGAGCCCCCGCCCCTTGCAGTCCACCTTCCCACCCTCCAGCCCACCTGCCCGAGGGTTAGGGTAGCACCTGCACCTGGCGTGGGCACCAGGAGGTCACACACAGAGTTCTCAGGTCAGTGTGTGCACGCCGATTGGTTTCTGCATGCAGGGAACAAACTCCCGGGGGAAGAAGTGTTCACAGACCAACCGAAGGGACCACTTCCTGTGCCTCCCGGGTGTGCTGCGGGCCACTGGGCGGAAGTGTCTCCCTCCCGTGGGGAAGGCTGGGGAAGGCTGTCTGCTCCCTCCACACCCCTCACCTGGGACCTCAGGCGCCCCTCACAGACCCTCTGCGGCGAGGGGAAACCCTCAGTGGCTACATTTCAGTCCCCGTGAAACCCGGCCATGCCTCCTGGGGGAGCCATGGGCTGGCGTCTTCTCACACTCTGGAATCACCCTCAGGACCTTTGCACGGAGCTTTTCATCTCTTCCAAGCCTGCTGCTCCTTCCATCTGTCCCTGCCACCACCCCTCATGCTGACTTCTTTCTTTTGTCCTGGGACAGACCTCACTCTCTCAGGACAATGCCGCTGCCCTAATGCTGGACTACTCGGCCTCCGTGGACAGCGCCCACCAGGAGGACACTCCGAGCCTCGTGCGGGCAGCCGCTGCCTCCACCCCGCTGCAGGAAGAGGCCTCCGCCCCAGCCCTGCCGGCCCCGGAGCCCCAGGAGGGCGAGCTAGACTCCTGGGACTTGGACAAGGAGTCCCAGGCCTTGGCGTGGGGCAGCCAGGCCCCGCTGGACCCCGACGGGGACGAGCTGTCGGAGAGCTCCCTGAGCGTCTCAGAGCCGGGCACTGCCAAGAAGCATAAAGGTACCCGCACCCACGCCCCCGGCCCACCGGCCCGCCCGCTGGCTTTTCTCTCCTGCCCGTCTCCAAGCTAACCCTCAGTTCCCATCCCCGGCTTCCCCTCCCTCCGCTGCCAGGCCGCCCCGCCCTCAGCACCCCACCCCAGCAAGCAGGGGTGCGCCCGCCTGGAGCCAGTGGGCAGGGGGCATATTCAGAATCTTTCGTCTCTGCCCTGAGGGCAGCCGTCTCTGGTCGTGCCTAAAGGCGCCCTTTCCTCTGTCGGCCCTCTGCCCCGCCCCCCAAGGTAGAGCCCTCCAGAACGTTTAGAGGGGGTCACCCAGCGACTCGGCACGAAGCCAGCAGACCCCGGGCTTCTGCGGCTGTGGAGATTGGCCTCTCTGCTCACCGTGTCTCAGGCTCATCCCTCCAACCGAAACCTGGCCCGACCTCAGTGCTCGGACCTGCCGGGGCCCGAGGGGAGAGACGTTCCCCAGGAAAGGAAGCGGTTAACTTGCCGTGTGTGTCGTGACCAGTCGTCCTGTCCTGAGGACGCCCCGTTGTTCTCCGTTAGCGCCACATCGAAGCTTTGTGTTTGTAGACTTTGTCCACGTGGGCCTGACTTGTGCTCTCGCACGACAGTCCCCCTAGAGGCCCTTTCTGAGGCGAGACAGTCCAGGGGCTCGAGGGCCGTTCTGGGTGGGAGGCCCCTCCTGGGCCTCGGCTCCTCTGCGCGAGGCTGGACCCACCTCCTAGGCAGGAACAAGGCGATCCCAGTGCAGAGACAGGGCGGGAGACAGACGCAGGCGCCCGGTCCCAGCTTGGCGTCGCGGGTGCCGCTCAGCACGAAGTCCGCGCCCCTCCCCTCCCGGCCCCGAGAATGCATCACTCCCGAGGCCGGGAAGCCTGGTTAGCAGCTCTGCGGCTGCCTCGCTGTGCTGCTCTCTTCTTGCTGCCACCGACCAGTGGTTCTCAAACTGGGTGACTCTGCGCCCCCCGCTCGCCCCCCCCAGGGGACACAGCTGTGTCCTGAGACCGTTTCCCCGGCCACAGCTGGGGCCGGGGTGCTGCTGTGCAGCCTGCAGGATGGCCTGGCACGTGGCGGTCTGTGGCCTGTGTCCCTGGAGCTGAGGTTGAGGACTCTGCTGGGGGGTCTGCTCCACGGGGGTCCGCGTGAGCCACACCCTCGCTAAAGCAGAGAGGGCACCGATGGGGACCCGCTGGAAGTTAGGAGAAGGAAGAGGATATGATCTCTAGGCCATGCAACAGAGATCAGACCGTGGGCCTCTGTCCACCTGCTGGCCCGAGTCAGAGCGACCTGTGCGTGGACCTCTGGCGGCTCCCTTGTCCCGGTTCAGGAGGGGCAGCCCAGGTTGTGGGAAAGGCGGCCCGGCTACGGGTCCACAGGGCGGCACACACACCCCCGCCCCCCGCTGGCCTGGTCTGGGGGCCAGCACCGCCCCAGGGAGTGCCCCTAGCCCCGAGGAAGCAGTGTGTGCTGGGCAGAGCGGAAGATGGGGTGCAGGGTGGGGCGCCCCTTCCTCCTCCCGACGGCCAACAGTCCAACAACCCTCCAGCCTGCCCTCCTGCCTTCACTCTGAGAGGCCGCGCCTTCTGATCCCGAGTCCATCCAGAGAGCCCAGTTCCCTCCTCCATGGCCTCTTCCTTCCTCTGCTTTTCCTTCCAGAGAGCTCTTTCCCGTGGGTTTCCACCCTGGCTGTGCCATGGCCATGCTTCTCCTTTCCTGTCCCTGGCCAGGGGGAGGGCACCCCTCCAAAGGGGCACTCTGGGGGGCCTGGGTGCGGACAGGTGTGCTTGACGCTTTCCCGGAGCCTGGGCCCGGGGGCCACGCTGCCTCTGGCAGCCACTGGGGTGTCGCCCACCCCGCCGGCGCTGCGGATTCGTAAAGGGACGTATGTATCCAAACATGCTTCTTTCCCAAGGTTTTCAGAGAGACCTGCACCCTGCATCTCTAGGAGATGCCAGAACCGCAGGCGATTACGGGTGACGGGTGCCCACTCGTTCTTGTACCCGGGGTTTTCACTTTCCTGCCTGGGGACCGAGGGAGCGGCTGTGGGGAGTGTTCTCTCCTTTTTTAAACTGAGGCTCATTTCCTGGCCGGAGAACCACGCGTGCCGCCCTGTCCCAGCGGGAGTTCCCGCAGGTCCCCTGAACGGCCGGCGTGGTGAGAAGCCTGCGATTTTGCTGGTTGGACACGCGCGTTCTCCTGAGGCCGCAGCCAACACAGGAGGTCTCATCCCCAGATCTGGGCTTCTTTTTAGCGTCACCAAGTGTCCGTGCGGTCGCACGGCAAGGGGAAGGCACGGAACGGGACTGTGGACTTGGAGGGGGTCAAGACGGGAGAGTCCGTGTTGTGTGGACTGGACCGTAAGGGAGAGCAGAGAATGACTGATGAGACTTTGACAAATATTAAGGAAAAAACAAAACCAGACAAAACCCCCCAGCCCCCAAGCCCGGCCAGATGTCCTGCCCCGTAACGTCACGGGCACACGGGCACGGCGCCCCGGGGCTCGCTGTCTGTCCTCGTTGGCTCCTGCGTACTTTTCTTTTAACCTCTGACCTCTTCCTTCCCGCCGTCTCGTGCTCATTCCCTTTAACTTAAGAGGATCGCTATGCCAACCAGAATTAATTGCCTACACAGTAAGTTATTTTTGTCTTATTGTTATTTATTCATTTATTTTTAAATACGAGTACAGCCTTGCCGCGAGAAAAGCCTATTTTGCAAGAGCAGGAAGCAGATCCCCCTTCCCTCGCTTTCCTGTCCCTTTGCAGTGTGACCTGCCTGGGCTGCTAGTTTCCCCATCTTCCTCCTCGGACGCGCCCTGGTCCCGTTAGCATAGCTCCTTCGCCTCGGGGGTCGGGGCGCTGTCCCCCGGCTCAGGGGACAGCCAGCCTCACGCCCGGTCGAGTGTCCACACACCGCTTCCCTTCGCCGGGCCCTGGTTCTAACAAGCAGTCCTTTTTCTAAACGGACGGTCTATGGTTCGGCTTGACTCCCAGAGCTGTTCTGCAGGCAGCAAACTATGACGTGCCCAGTGCCTCTGGTCACTGCCCTCCGACCTCTCCGATTTTGAGACGGATTCTCCGGTGACCTGTTCACGTCTGTTAGGGTTGGTGGAGGCAAACAAGAGTAAGTTTGCAGACATTTGCTGTACTAAAGCTCTCATTTAGAGGAATTATTTTGGATTTTTTTCCTATTTGTTTATTCTTTAGTCCATGTGTGATTTTTTTAAAAACCTTGCTAGAACCAGGGGAAGATTTCCTTTTTTTCCCTCTGTCCCCCATTTAAGATGCTGGGGCTGTTGGTTTCAAATTCCATGTACCTCCTCTCCAGATTTCACCTGAGGGAACCTCGAAGGCTCAGGTCTGGGCGGGCGAGATCTGATTCTTGCTCGTGCCCGCTGGAGCAGCCAAGAGGGTCTGGAACTCGCTCTGTAAAACCCAGACCGCTCCAGCCCTTCCTGCTCAGGCCCTGTGAATGTCCCCGTCCGCAAAGGTGACAGACTCTGTGGGCCCAGAGGCAAGGGTGACGTTCCAAACTGTTACTGTCTTAGCCAGAGTTTTCTAGACAGAACCACAGGTGCTACGTTTCAAGGAAGCGGCTCACGCCATCCTGGGGTCTGTCTGAGATCTGCGGGGGCGGGCCGGCCGGCTGGACAGACTGTCGTCTTCTCCCCGAGGGAGCCCGGGGCATTGGCTCTCAAGGCGCTGAGAAGATGGGATGAAGGCCAAGCACGCCATCCAGGGTGATGCGCTCTAGTCCGGGAGAGCCGAAGGCACGTTAACCTCTCCTCTCCCGAGTGCCCTCCCGGGGCGGATGAGCGTTGGACTCAATCACCGGGCATGCTGGACAGGCAGACGCCGGGGACAGAGCTGCACAGTCCCGGGGAGCTGAGGACGCTCCGTTCCTTGTCCCTTCCCAGCTGACGGGGGTGTGTGCGTGTCTGTCCTTGGCCCCCACACCTCCATGGAGCGGCGGGGTCTGTGTCCCCTCCATGGCGTTGCTCTTTTGGCTCGATTTCCCCCAAAGGTCACTGTGATTCGTGCCCCAGTTTAAACAGATCTTAACATTTTTATCTGGAAAGGAGGAAGGCATGGCCTCCGTTCACGCTAGTCATTCTTCACATTTGAGGAATTAAGCTGTGGGTCTGGGAGGGGTTTGCGTCCCGTCTTACAAGTGCCACCAGCACTCCAGACCGACAGCGTTCCAGAAAGCCCGTCCACGTCCGTGCTGGAGTACAGGGACTCTCTGGGACGCTCTGAGGACCTAGACCCATCCCGCTCCCAGGGGGCTCCCTGGTGACCGCCCATGCAGGTGTCCTTTACCACACACCTGGTCGCCCAGTCTCCCGGGTGGGACCCGTCCCCTGCCAGCTCAGATAGCAGGTCTGATGCGTAGAGGGGAGCCAGGCACGAGCACACAGGCTTTCTGCCCTGGGGCCCTTGCTAGCGGGCCCCGGCACATCACTGCCAGGAGTAAGATCTCCCTCAGATGCCTCTGGGAGACAGGAGCAGGGCTCCCCTGCGGATTTGCAAACCTCAGCCCCTCCTTTCACACGACCCCTCCCTCCGAGGCGGCGGCGGTGTCCCCGTAGAAGCCGTGACCAGTCATGTCAAGTTACGGGACGTCACCTGGTTCTTGTATGAATACAGAACGGTCAGATTTACCAAAACTGCCGACCTGCTCGGAGAGCCTGCGTGGGGACGGAAGCGTGGCAGGCAGCGCGTCACAGGCCCGGCCCGTGAGACGCGTGGGAGCAGACCTTAGCTTGTAGGCCAGACTGCAGCGGGCACGAGCGTTTCCAGTCAGTACGGCACACGGGTCTGCCCACTGTCCCGATTTTATTCGCAGCCTGGAAGTCCCCGATAACTCATCTTAATATGGCAAGGATTTGAGTTTTAGTCATTTCAATCTTGAAGTTTTTATTAGAGCAAGTGAGCATGCCTGCGAGTCTGCGGGGACGGGCAGAGGGAGAGAGAATCCCAAGCAGGCTCCCCCCACTTAGCACAGAGCCCGATGCGGGGTTCGATCCCATCACCCCGAGATCATGACCTGAGCCAAAACCAGGAGTCGGATGCTTAACCGACTGAGCCACCCAGGCGCCCCAAGTGCAACTTCATTTAAAAGAGTTAAAGTGACGGCTTAAAAACGTGTAGATTCCCTTTCTAGACAGCGGTGAACACAGCCACCTCCTGCCCCTCTCCGTGCTCTGGTTTTCCTCTGAGTGTGGGGCAGACTCGTGCTTCCCAGCAGCCGGATGCTGGTCTGTCCCGCTGCACACAGCCTTGTGCTCAGAAATGGACAGTGTCCCGGCTCCAGAGGCAGAAGTCCAGGGGCCTCCTGCTGGCAACAACGGAGACTCTGCTCCGTGCTCTCCCCAGGTTTCTCGTGTCCACTGGCGTCCTTGCCCTCCCCCGGCTTGTGGAAGCGGGACCCCCATCCCTGCCTCTGTGGGCGCTCTCCCCGTGGGCACGCCTGAGTCCACAGTTCTCTGAGTAAGGACACGTCGTGTTGTTGGAGGGCCCGCCCGGATTTACCGTTGAATCCCCTCTCTTGTCTGGGGTCTCAGGACCCCAACCAGCGAATTCCAGAGGGACATGATCCACCCAGAACAGCACCCGTGCTCACCCAGCCCCTGGCTGCAGACCCCCGCCCAGCTTTCAGCACAGGGACTCCTGGAGTGGGCTCTGGAAACGTGGTCCTCTGGGACTGCCCCATCCCCGCTGGGCCTCCCCGCCTTCCTCTCCTCTGTTTCGTGGGGACCCCTTATTTGTATGCCCTTCAGGGACCCTAGGCTGAGCCTAAAGCAGGTTCCCGCAGATCAGAACCCTGTCCTGGGCCCCGGCGACCCCAGGTAACCCCGTCAGGCTGGAGCCCCTCCCAGTGCCTGGGGCATCCGATAGGCTGGGGAATAAACCAGTCGGCAGCAGGGCCCCTGCCCCACCCCCTGGGCTGCAGCGTTAAATCCAGCTGTGCCAGCGACTGGTGGCATCACAGCCCCCAGCTGGGGATTTTTCGGGACACAGGCCACGTCTTACGGGGATGGGACCAGCTCCAGGAACAGACCCTCGTGGCCCCCAGATGTAGCGCAGCAGGCCTGTGGTGAGGGGAGAGCCACAGACACGTCTGTAGTCCCCTTCCTGCTGCCTCCCCCGCCTGCTGTCCTGGAAACCCCTGCACGCAGCCCCTCCCGTTAGATCCTTGGACACAAGTCCTCAGGATTCTGCGTAAGAGGCTGTTTGCTTATATCCAAAGAGAAAGTGGGGGGATAAAAAGACCTTTTCAGTACCTTTGACCAGGTGACACTGGGCCTCTGCCTCGGGGCTCCGGAGCTCTGGGGTGCGCCCAGCCTGGGCAGAGTGGAGGGGATGCCTGTCCTCGGCGCCAGGTCCCGCGAGTGGCCTCTTGAAGTCACGGGCAGGCTGCTCGGATATGCTGACCGTTCCAAGTCCACACACAGGGCTGGGCCCAATTCCACCGCTGCCCACTCAGATTCCACGCGGAAGAGCCGGCAGATGTCCCTTGGGGTCCCCCCCAAACAAACGTTCAAGTATTTGTTGGCTCAAGCGCGAGAATAATGAATTGCCAAAGAACCGTAGAGCCCCTCACCCGGACGGCCGGATGGCCTTGTCCAAAGCCGCCGGCACCGACACGTGGGTGTGATGAGTTCCGGGCTGGTGGAAAGGCGCTCTGACCCCTGCTGGGGTCTCCATAGTGGGGCTGTCTTTTCTAGGGATGGAGGCCAGGGGACCCGAGGGGGACAGCCCACTGTCATCAGTCTTGACTAGGAGGCCAGGGAGAGCGTGGCCTCCCTGGGTTGCACCTGACAGTCCAGCTCACAGCTTCTGGGCTCAGAGTCTGTCCATCCTGAAAACTTTGGGGTTCGGTCCAGGCCAGATTCCAGCAGCTTCTCCCGGGTGGCTAGAGCAACTGCACAGCAAAGTCAGAAACCGCTCTTACTAGAGCCGCTCAAATGTCCTTGTTTGTTTTCATCTTGGACGAGTGGTCCCCGCGTTCCCGCCACAGCCCACCTGACCGCCCCTGTGCTTCTCCCCGCAGGAGGGATTTTGAGGAAAGGCGCAAAGCTGTTCTTCCGCCGGCGACAGCAACAGAAAGACCCCGGCATGAGCCAGTCGCACAACGACCTCGTGTTCCTGCAGCAGCCGGAGGGGGCCCGGAGGAAGGGGGCGACACTCTCCAGGATCCTGAACAAGAAGCTGCTCTCCAGACACAGAAGCAAGAGTGCCATGAACGGGGCTCCGGCGGACGCCGCGGCCGGCCCCCTGCCTCACCAGGACGCGGGGAGACGCGGGCCCCCCTAACCACCCGCCAGGACGGAGCGAGAGGGCCTGCATACTGTCAGATGGCCGCCTGGTCTGGCTGGGGGAAAGGGGAACGGAACCCCGAGTTCCCGGCCAGGAGGCTTCCCCCAGAGACACCTGACAAAGTCCGATTTGCCACCAGATGCCCAGGGAGACCCAACGCTCTGCTCCCACCCAAGAGTGGAAGTTAAACGCGAGGAGATTTATGTTATGAACTAAAGAACATCCCGTGATGGACGGAAATGGGGCAGGTGCGGGGGACTCGGTCTTACCCCCGCTGCTGTGCTCGGACACGTAGTACCTTGGGTCCGCGCCCGGACCACGTCCCAAAGAAGAGGTGTCCCCCTGTGCTGTCACTGGGAATGGAATGGACGAGTCACCTGTCCTCGCGGGTGGCTTGGCATCACGGTGCAGCCGGCACTGAGTACAGAGAGGTGGGACAGAGGCAGGATTCGGGATCCGCAGGGAAATTACGGTGGTAACGGGGACACTATGACAAAGGAAGAGGGCAGTTGCCTTTGGTATTAGCTGTGGAACTTGAAACCATATGCAAACACTAAATTCTGCGCACTTTACACTGAGCGCTCCTGGGGTTTACTCTGAGCCCATTTGCAAGTGGGGAGCTAGCAACCCCTGTGTGGTTTTACGTGTCCCTCTCTAGTGTCGAAAGTGCTGGGGGGAGGGGGGCTCTCAAGGGAAGCTGAGAGCAGTCAGTGACAGCCAGCGCCACGGCGAACACACACACACACACACACACACACACACACACACGGTTTCTCTTCCCACCACGGCCAGTTTCCCAAACGCTGCTGATGGCGGAAGCAAAGCAATTCTAGGACGAGAGAGGAAAAGAGAGGAAGCTGTCGTATGTCTCAGGAGTCTTCAGGGTAGAAGTTCCATAACCAACAGGCCAAATGTCGCATCCTAGTCCTCTTGGGAGCTCTCCAGAATTCTGCCGTGAATGGTGCGCCGCACATTTTGGTCCTTGTTTTGGTTTCCCGTGGGGGAGAGAAAAGATAAAGGCGGCCCACCACGTGCATATCCTTGTGTACCCCTCAAGCCACGGTCCTTGTCTGTCCGCCCGTCCATGTGTCTGCGCCGCTGGCCCGTCCGTCCAAGAGGGCCACTTCCAGGGGACGAGCTTGTCAGTGTCGTGGTCGTTCCTGCGAAACATCTGATGGTTTAACAAGATTCGCTTTCTTCCTGCAAGATTTCAAAGGCTGTCGTGAAGGCTGACCTCTGTCCCAGACAGGAAACTGGGGGGGCTGCTCCCCACATGCGCTTTTGTTGATCCTTAAACCCGTCTTTCAGGGGTAACAGCCACTGCCAATCAGAAATCTTCCCGAAAACCCAGATTACAGAACTTTTCTTCCTTTTCCTTCAGAGTGAGATGATAAAGCTACATGAAGACTATTACTTGGAAATGCACACTCAGAAAGCCTCCAGTGTCCCAGGAGTTACCAGGTGACTGTAAAATGAATTTTTATAGAGGACATTCTGATTTTTGTCGGTATGAAATGGCACGGACAACTCCAACGTGTCTTCACACCAAGTCAGTCCTCGCAGGCTGGTAGTCACTCCTCGTCTTTTTGGAACACACCTGGTCACTCTGTTCGGTCTTACTGGAAGGATTCGCCGCCTTTCCTCCCACGGTAGGATGCCCTTGGGATAGTCAAGAATTCTCGGAGGGCGTTACGTGTCAGACTTTCAGGCACAGATCAGAAGTTCTCAGCACAGTTTTTTAACTTTGAAGTTCAGATCAGCTCAATTAGTCAACATGACGGGATCAGAGTTTTACGCTGGCACTTTCTTGCACTCAAAAAAAAAAAAAATCTTAGGCATTCCCATTCCTGATTGACCCCATGAGCATCTGTTCACTCTTTCATCCTTTTGCCAAAGGCTCTTGTTTTCTCAACTTCCCGGTGACTTGAGGCCTCTTCTGGGTCCCGGGTGAGGGACAGGTGGGCTGCGTCTGTTCCACGTGGGACGCAGGACCGTCGCGTGACAGGTGGAGAGCGGCAGGGAGATGCGTGTTTCCGTGTGTGTGTCGGGCACCCGTCAGGAGCCCCGTACCTCTAAGCAAGATCCAGGAGCGGCTCCTCGAGACGCGCACACGCTTTCTCCGTCTGAGGGCCTTTCCTGAACTCGCAGGACACTTGAGAGGGCACAGAAGGGGCAGGGACAGAGCCCATGAGAAAATGGGCCGTGTTGATACTGTGAATCCTGCTTTCTTGGCCGTCTAGCCCGGCCTGTGCTTCTGTGGTGTCGGTGTTTACGTGGAAGGAAATGTGAAGGTTACGTGTCAATTAAGGTTATACACCAAATGCTAAACGTACCAACCCATAAGTCACCTCATTCCCTCGCCTTTCCTTATGCTTTAGTGGCGCGGGGGCTCCTGATTCCGTTTCGCTCATGACATTTTTGCAGACTCGTGTTTCAGAGCGATTTTGCACACACGCGAACAGGAACGTGTCTGTGTCTGGAAGCGCGTGCTCACGGTCGTGAGCTGGGGCACTGCCCTGCGTTCAGGGATGTCCCCGTGTTTGCAGAGGAACGCGTGGGAGCCTGCAGTGTGCGCGTGCGCGCGTGTGTTCACAGCGCAGCAGTAACAAAAGCGCCGATCTCACTGTCCCGTCGGAAACCGCTGTGAAGACGACGGTGTAGACAGAGCACTTTATGTAAATCCACTCCCAAGTTTAAGTTTAAAAGCAGCTGGCACTTTTGCCTCCTGAGTGCTCCGGGGCTGGTCGCCGGCCACCAGCCACAAGGGAGGTGCCTGTCTTGGCCTCTGATTGGTTCTTCTGGCTGCCTCTACGGAAGACGGTTGCGAGTTTTCTTCTTGAGCAGAAAGGGACACGTTCACGTCCGTGGCTGCCAACAGCCGCCATGGTTTTCCTGGCAAAGCCTCACAGTCCCGACACCTCAGGGCACAAGCCAGGGGCCCCCGGAGGCCAGAACATTGATGTCTGCTGGGCAGAAACCAGTCTTGCGCTGGCGTAGACCCCGACGCCGGGCCCTCCCACTCCCGCCCCACGCCTGCTCGGGCCCTATTACCAAAGCACGTGGCACGGACACGCAGGTGCTGCTACGTTCTGCAGAGCAATCTCAGGTCCCCTCGCGGCCCCCCTCCGCGCGCGTTCCTGTCCCACGGGACAGGAGGCATCGGGGGTACGTCGACCCGCCCAGTTCACCCAGCTTCCAGCTGCTCAGTAACGTACCATTTACAAGTCAGCCTTATAGGCCCCCCTCCCCCAATGTCACATCAAAGCTGCATTTTTAAAAAAGAAACGAAAGGACTTCCAGGTGTGTGGCAAGGTCTGGCTTGATGCTCAGTGTGGCGACGAACGTGCCGGACGGTGACCATATTCCTCGGTAGCTCTGTAAACACAGGTCCCTGTCCCGCCCCAGGCTGCGGAGACGTGGCTGAGATGTGAACAGTCTTTGAAAGAAATAAACGTGCACGTGGGACACGAAACACCGCCTTGTGTTTGCTGAGCTGGTGCTCGGGGGCTGGCCGGCGTGCGAGTCCACCGTGGTCGGCGGCGTGGGAGAGGAGGCGTGGCCGTGGCCACTTGCTCTGTTCTCGGCAGACACCCTTCCTCACGTTCTTCTGACGCACTTGCATCCAGTTTTGGGCCTGGGGCTACAACCACTTACTAGAAAGTCAACGTTTCCAGGGACCCCCGGGGTCATGGTGCATGGGGGGGGGTGTGTGCTACCAGTCAGGGCCAGCTTGGTCTGGGTCCTCCCACGGTGCAAGCTGGCGGGAAATGCCTCTGCGTGACCCCCAGTGACCTTCTGAGGGGCACTGTCCTCTAGGAGGCAATCTTTTTAATACGTCCCTCAGCTCCCGGTCAACGCCCTGGGTGGCCCGTGGAGGGTGGCGTGGAGCAGGCTCCTGTGTGGGCTCAGCAGAGCCGATCCCTGGTGTCTCACAGGCGCAAAGCTTGTGCTGGTTCCTGGCAGGGTGGCGGGGAGGGGAGGGCAGAGCACAGTCAGACAGAGGGACAGGTCCCGCACAAACCCGCAGGCATCGTGGCTCCTTCCTGGGGGTCAGTGACTCTGTTTCTCTCCCTCCTCGCTCTGCCAGGCATTGCAGCATTCGGAGAAGTGAGGCGCGCACATGGCCCCTTGGTGGGGTGGCCCCGCCGGGTAGGGAGTAGGAGCCAACCATTCAGGCCTCTGCCTGTGAGGGGAGCAGTGTACCCGTGCGCGGCTGCAGCCATCCCGGGCTTGGGTCCTCAGTCTCAGCTCTCGATGTGGCAAGCCGTGGCAGCCCGGTGTCTCGTTTGCGGTGGAGGCGTCCAGCAGTGTGAGACCGCACCGCCGCGCCCTGCGTGACCTGGGGTCCGTTCTGGGCCGACGCTGCATCAGGAGGCCCCACACGCCTGCTAGAAGGCCAGCCCTGCCCCAACGGACCGGCTTTCCCCACCGGATCTCCCGCCGGTCACCTCGAGGCACACACTGGACTCCTACCAGACCCGTCTACACTCTCCACGTTTTCTTTTTATTTTAGAGAAAGAAGAGAGAGGAGAGAAAGCGTGTGACTGGGAGGAGGGGCAGAGGACAGAGAGAATCTTCAGCAGGTTCCACGTCTAGTGTGGAGCCCAACGCAGGGCCCGAGCTCGTGACCTGAGCCAAAATCGAGAGTTGGGACCCTCAGCTGACTGAGCCACCCAGGCGCCCCGCCCCCCACAGCCCACGTTAATCCACGCCAGCCACCCCCAGTCTGTGAATGTGCCCCCCCTTGTCCCCAGCACGACCCCACCAAACACAAGCCCCACCTTCTCCGTGAAGCAGCTTCCGCCACTGAGGCCAGCCCCGAGCACCAGGCGCTTCCTTTGGTCCCTGTCACTTGTCCCCGTATCGCTCCCCCTTATACTGGCTCCCAGGTGGGCAGTGGACCCCTTGGGCTGAGGGCGTGGACACCTAGTGAGTAGTGAGCCGTATCAGCTGGCCCCCGTCTGTGAGCCCATCTTACCCCGGCTCACCGGAGCCCAGGCGCAGGGGACGGAGCCGCGCACGGGGAGCCAAGGAAAAAACTGGGCCGCTGCTCACCTCGGCCGCCTCCACAAATACGGGGGCGCTGCACGTAGATGTCAAAACCTCGTTCGCAGAAAAGGCAGGTTGGTCCCGCAGAGGTCCGGCCACCAGGACGGAGGACCAGGACAGGGCCCTCTTCCCACGGCGCCCGAGAGACACCCACGGTCCCGCTCCGCCCACCACTGTCCCGGCTCCGCACGGCCACTCCCACAGTGCGAACCGCCACACGGAGTCCTGCGTGTGACAAGCATTCGGAACTACTGACGATCCCGATCTAAAGCCAGGTGCTCAGGCGCCCTGGGCTACTTGGTATTTTACACAAAAGCTAGATAAAGATTCACGATCACAGCGATGGTAACTGATAGGAGTCGAGCACACACTATTGGCCAAAACCTTGTTCAGAGTTTTACATCTACTGACTCCTCTACTCTTCGAAACAACCCCTCGAGTTATGATCCGTGTCCGCTCCACAAATTAGGAAAACGAGGCCCAGAGAGGTTAAGTGACTTGCCAAGATCACACAGTGGTTAAGTGGCAGAACTGGAATCGGGGCCCAGGCCGTCTTGCTGGAGAATCCCAGCCCGGCCACGTGCCTCGGCTACCCTACGTCAAATGGAAGGACTGGGACATCATCTTTTCTAAACTTTCGGCTCCCTGTTAGGGGCAGGAATACTATAAAGCGAGAAGCACCGCTTTGCACAGAGTGAGGAAAATCACTTGCTGATTAGATCCCTTGCTTTATCTGGGCAAGAAAAACCAGCCAGATCGCAAAGCTAGAGGGCGTGTAGAGAAGTGGCTGAGGATATTTATTTTTTATAACGTCTGGTAAGAAAAGAGTCAATTAACAAAAAACCAGGGCTGATGAGACACGGGACTTGGAACGTACACGGTCCGAGGCAGCCCAAGTCAGGACCGAGAACACGATGTCCTGAAGCCTCAACCCCACAGCTCGTCTCCGCTTGGGGAGAACCGTGCCCATAGGCAAATCCACTCAGAGATGGAGGCTCTCATGTTTAATTCCCTCAGCTTACTTTTAAGAATTTCAGGGGCGCCTGGGGGGCTCTGTCGGTGAACCATCTGCATTGGCTCAGGTCATGATCCCAGGGTCCTGGGATCGAGTCCCGCATCGGGCTCCCTGCTCCGCGGGCAGCCTGCTTCTCTCTCTGCCTGCTGCTCCCCCTGCTTGTGCTCACTCGCTCTGACAAAGTAAAATCTTAAAATATAAATAAAAATGTCAAACCTACAGAATAACCCACGTAGAGATTCACCGATTTGGGTATAATTGTGCTACCTACCCATGACCTCTTGATCCACTGCTGTGTGGAGACATCGTGTTTTACCCGAAATGCTTTAGATCGCGTTTTCTGAGAAGGACGGCATCGGCACACCCAGTGGTCATCACGCTTGGGGAGCTGGGCACTGAGGCTGCCCGGGATGAGGGGCTCCGTTCAGGTCTCCCCGGATGCCCAGGAACATTGTTTACAGGTGGCTTTTCTTTTGTTTTCCTGCTTGGGGTTCAGGCAAGGTTCCTACATTGTTTTTGTTATGTTAATCATAAAATTTGACGCTTTCAGAAACACAACTTTGAAAAAATGTTGATATTTCTGATAGATCAGAGAAAGACAATTACGTGATCTTATTCATACATGGAATTTCAGAATGAAAACCCATGCACACAGGGGAAGGGAAGGGAAAATAAAACCAGAGGAAATCAGAGAGGGAGGGAAATCAGAAGAGACGCTAACTCTAGGAAATGAACTGAGGGTGGCTGGAGGGGAGCAGGGTGGTGGGGAGGGGTGAGTGGGGACGGGCATTCAGGAGGGCACAGGATGTGATGACCCCTGGGCGTTGTGTGCTACTGATGAATCACTGGCCTCTACCTCTGAAACTAATAATAAAATAATAAAATTCTGGATAGAAATCTGCCTTGAAAGGGACTGCTTCCAGACTTCGTAGAAGCCATATACTGAACACACTGAAAATTCTCTTGAAGATTTAGTGAGCATCGCGGGTATGAATCCCAGCCCTGTGCTATGTACTAACATGAGCAACGGCTTCAGGGGGCCTCGGGTCTTCCACTCTTACAGGTTTTCACTCTGGCTGTAACTGTCCGTTTTTTCTGCCAACACCTGCTTTTTGCTCATGCTTGGCAGTGCCCCTGGTGTGCGGAGGCCAGAGAAGCTGCCCCCGGGCGTCGGAGAACTGGGCGTGGTCACTCGAGGGGTGGGAAGTAGGCGAGGGGCGCCTATTAGCTGTAGCGGTCAGTCTGGGGCTCCTGGGGATTGAGCAGAGACCTGAATGCTGAAAAGACAGCGGTGGAGAACCCCAGGAGAGCATTCTAATCTGTGCAAAAGACCTCGAGGACGTGGTTGAGGGACAGAAGGCAGGAGGGAGGCGGGGATCCCATAGCTGGGGGGCAGGGGTATGAGCAGGGTAAGGGTGAGATGATCAAGAGAGGGGTGGGAGGCTGGGATGCAGACCTAGGGAGGGCAGACCCATGAGGCCCAGCAGCCCGGGACACCCCGCATACCCCGCCACACCCCCGGCACCTGCTCAACCTTCCACCCTACAGCGGGGCCCCTTCGATGGGTCCTCACTCATTACCAATCCACACAAGTTCGTGTGGCTGTTGAATAAATTCCAGTTCATGGGGCTGCCAGGCCCGAGGCTCTATGCATTTGGAATTTCCATATTAACAAATGGCCCAGATGGGGGCTGTACCGAATCAGTCTCCCACCAGGAAAAGATGAGACACCTTATTTTCTAGCTTCTTCAAAATTATGCTATTAAGCTTTAAAAAAAAAAAAAATCTTTGCTTAATGTAACAGGCAAAGACGATTGCACTCAATGTTGTCCTTTCTCTCTTGACCGTACAGGGCCTAGCCTTGCTGATGCCTAAGAAGCACCGTATTTCCCTTACCAGGAAGGGTCCGTTTTCCTACACGGTTGTCTTCTTCCTGCTGACTCCTAGGTGCTTCCCGTGTGTGGGGGAAATGAGCCCTTTCTGGTACCAGCTGCAAACCATTTCCCACGGCTCACCCCCTCCTGGACTTCACTGCCCAGCGCTCCCGCGCAGGAGACTCTCGGGCCCTGCCCCCGACACTCAAAGGCCCCTCTAGTCCCTTGTATTTGCAACATTCTGCGGCCACAGGTGCACTCCACGCAGGGCGCCCGGAGGCCTGGCGGGCCGGGGGGCCAGGAGGGGCAGGAACAGCCCCAGGGAGCAGTGTGGCCTTCAAGGCTGCCCTGACCAGGGCGGTGCTGCTCCCGGACTGGCCATGGAGCCGCAGGGCACGCGTCACCGTGTGGATTTCGGGAGCCCGCGGTGCCTCGGTCCGTCTCCGCTGAGCTTGTGGCGGCAGAGGCGGCCCCCCTGCCCGCTCCCCGGGCGGACGTGGGGCACCCCCCGCCGCCTCCCAGGGGAGCCTGGACCCAGCGGCGGACCCCGGACGCCCGCGAGGGGAAGCCTGACCTTCTCTTCCACCCCCAAAGGAAACCGAGGCGCCAGCGGCCGCCGCAGAGACTTGGAGGGGCCCAGGGGCTCCTGGCGCCTGTCGCTTCGAGGGTCAGGACCCGGCACTCGTCCAGGAAGGGGCAGCGGAACCAGCCTGCCGCCCTCCCGTCTACACCGCCCGCTTCCCCACTCTCGGCCCTCACTGCCCGCTCCCTGCCGCTGTCCACGGTGCCCCTGTTGCCCTCGGTACCCCCAGCAGCCTCGCCTCACCGCTCTCGAGTCCACGCCGCCGGCTCCCGGGCCCGCAGCACCCGCTCTGCCGCTCCCGGTCCACACCGCCTGCGACCTGCTTGCTGCGGGTCCACACCGCCCGCGCCTCCCGCTCCCGGTCCACGCCTCCGGCTCCCGAGTCCGCGCCACCCGCTCTCCCGCTTCCCCGTCCGCGCGGCTTTTCTCACTCCTCGTCCACACCGCCTGCGACCTGCTGGCCGCCGTGGGTCTACGCCGCCCGCTCCCGGGTCCGCACCCCGCGCCGTCGCACTCCCCCGCCCGCGCGGTCCGCTTTCCCACTACCCGTCCACACCGACGGCGACCCGCTGGCTGCCGTCGGTCCACGCGGTCCGCATCCGCCGCTCCCTGTCCGCCCCCGGTCCGCGCCGCCCGCGCCGGCGCCCCCCCCCCGCGGACTACAACTCCCACAATGCCCCGCCGCCGCCCCCCGGCTTCCGGTGCTGCGCAGTTTCCGGAGCGGATCGCAACCCGGAGTCCGGATCCGAGCCCGCTCTGCACATTCCACAGGCAGGTAAAGCCCGGGGCCCCGCGCCCGCCGCCGCCCCCGCGCGCCGCCCCGGCCCGGCCCGGCCCGGCCCGCGCCCCGCGCCCCGCGCCCGGCCCGCCGCCCCGGCCCCGCCCGCCCGCCGCCCGCCCCGGTCCAGCCGCCATGCCGACTGTTCTTTGTTACATTCGCCGGCTGCGGGCTCCGTGGGCGATCGGAGTCAAAACCCGGCTGGATTTCCCGGAGCCGCTCCGGGATCGCCCTGCGCGCCGCCCGCCCGCCACCCCGCGGCCCGCGCGCTCCGGGCCCGCCGCCGCCCGCCGCCCGCCGCCCGCCGCCCGCCGCCGCCGCCGCCGCCGTGGGCCGCGCTCGCCCGTGGGTGCGGCGCGGGGGCTCCTCCGCCCCCGGCCCCGGCCCGCGCTCCCGCCCCCGGGCGCCCTCGCCGCCGACGGCCCGGCGTGATGTCACCGTCCCCGTCGTCGGGCTCGGCCCCGGGGCGCCCCGTCCCGGCGGTTGGGAGCGCAGACCCGGCGGTCCGGGCGGCCGGGCTCCCGCGGCCCCCCGGGGCGCCCCGCCCCCTCTCCTGCACCCCCTGGACGGCGGGGGAAGGGGGTGGAGCCCGTGCGCGGTGACCGGGGGGCGCGGCTGCGCGGGGAAGGGGCTCCGGGCCGCCCAGGTGAGGCCCGGCCGGCGCAGGCGGAGGCGCGGGCCACGCGGCCTCCGCGACAGGGACAGGTGCGCGGCGGGGGTCGGGCGTGGGGAGCCGGCGTGGACTCGCGGGGGACACGCACCTGCCGGTACCCACAGCTCGGGGCTCGCCTCTGCGACGCTGTCGAAGTAGCGGAGGGGGCTCCTCCCCGCAAAGGCGCGGAAATTGCCCCGACCCCCCCCCACGTTAAAATGGTAGAAACAAGCGTGACATCAGAGACGCTGACCGCGGCGCCCGCACAAAACCACCTTTGCTTAAGCCACTTGCGTGAAGTCCGGACGCACCAGGTCCATCGGAGGCCCCGCGTGGCGCCCCGGCGCGTTTGGGGATGAAAGTAGGGAAGCACCCGGTTTCCCCATAACCCTTAATAGGCCAGGGGGAGAGAACTGCCCCAGAGGTGCCAGGAGGCCGCGGCTGCGGTGACAAGTGTCCCAGTCCCGGGACAGCACCCGGGATACTTTGTTTCCCAGCCGCACCTTCTCCCATTGTCGGCGGTTTCCCTCCACGCAACTTCTCCGAATTTCCTGGACATCTCGGCTTTATGGTGAATGGCTGAGATGGAGAGCTGTGGTGTGGGTGTGGAGAGGGAGAACCAGCAAAATGCCTCCTTTATTGAGTTCTCCCTGTTGACCTCTCTGATTCATGTTTCTGGCGGAAAAAGTTCCCAACAGAGGGTATAATGGTATATTCCATTTTGGAAGCAGAAAGGATGGTTATTCTTTCCCAGGAGACAAATAAATACATTTAAAAAATCAACCCCAATTACAAGGCTAATACCTTTCCTCGGAGTCATTATAGTTGAGAAAGAACTCTGTCTGCCTCAGATCAACCTCTCATTATCCTTCTTTTGATATCATTATCCGGGAGAGCGCCAGGAAGAGAGCACTCCTCCCATTTTGCAGACTTAAGGGAGATTTAAGGCACTTTTCTGATAACTTGTGATTTCAGAGGGCAGGTTGGTTAAGCAACGACTTCCGTGCTTTCCCAGTCTCCGAGTGGCGTTGGGAAGGGGTGGCTTGTACCCGCCCCTGCCCCCGCCCACCTCCAACAGTTCACGGCCTGCATTTTTGTCCTTTTGGCCATTCATTCCACAAATACTTGTTCAGAGTGTGGGGCTGGCACGTGCTGGGCACTGCAGAGAGCAGGGGAGAAGGCCCTGCCTCTTGGATCTCATGTTCTGGTGGGAGGGCGGCACTGACCAGAAACAGTCGAATCCGAACTCAGTTAGAGCACGTAGGGGACGGGAGGCAGGTGGAAGCTGGGGCGTGGGTGGGGGTGGCCACACATGCCGTCTGAGCAGGGGACACGGGCTGAGAGCAGTGCCGGGAGGCGCTTCTAGACATCTGGGGGTGAGAGTGTCTCGGGCAGGGGAGTGGCAGGTGCAGAGGCCTGGGGGGGACGAGCTTTGCGTACCCAAGGGTGAGCCAGGCAGTGTGACCGAGGGGAGAAAGCCCAGGAGGGCCACACAGGCTGTCCACCGTTCAGCGTGTATCCCGAGTGCCCAGCAGATGCCACCGACGGACTTTGGGCAGGGGTGGGACAGGATCTGTGTCTTTTTCTCGATGACCCCATCCTTGCCCCGTGGGGAATCCGGGCCTGACAAGATTCCATTACAAACAGGGTGGAAGCAGGAGGCAAAGGGGGAACCAGGACAGAGTTATGTCTAGAGCCAGGAGGCGGTGCTGTGGGTTTGGTTGGGAAATGTGTGGTGGGTGACTGGAGGGGCCGTTGCGGAGCTGCCGGCGGCAGGTGGGTGGAGGCTGGGAAGGATGGAGTGGTGATGGGGGGAATCAGGGCCCTGCAGACAGCGGCATCTTCTAACCACCCCTCTGGGGTGGGAGAGACCCTTGCTCAGGGCCTAGAGTCTGGGTCCTCACCTCCCCTACGCACTCTGATCCCAAGGAAGGGTCCTTCCACTTAGAGTCCGGGAGACTCTGAGATGGGCAACCCCATCTCCATTCCTGGGCTGGGCCACGGCCCTGGGTGCAGAATCCTCAGGAAACAACGGATGTGTGGGTGTGGGGGCCGTGGCTTCACTGTGGCTAAGAGACCGCAGGCTTTCAGCAGATGTGGAGCTGGCGGGGACCTGAGGGGGGTCACAGTGGTCGCTGATGAGTGGCTCCGGGAGACGCTGCGGTAACAGCCGTTACCGCCCTCCCGGTCACTCGTCTGCGGAACAAGGCTCCCGGCGCTCACGTTGACAGCAACGGAGAGTGGGAACAGCTGTGAGCGCGTGTCCGTGGCAGGTGAGCCGCTGGGGAAGGGCCTCTCTGCCTCATCAAGGCCGTTAGAGGACAGTTGATCCAACTTGTGCTGTCATTTTGCTGGGATCAGCGGGGTCCAGTGACTGCAGTGCTAACTCCACCTGGAAGAGAGGATCCCGGGCTCTGGTTCTAGCGATCAACGCTGATTTGATTGATGTGCATAAATGGATTCGCATACTCGCAGGGTGGGCTTCGGTGGGGTTGACGTCCGCAGGGAGGGGCGTGGAGATCCCAGACGAGGGAGGGCCGTGAACTTCCCGACTGGAGGGAGAGCTCGTGCCCCTGCCTTGAAACAGATGGCTGTTCATGTCACGCTGTGGTGCTCGGTTCCAACAGACGTGTTCGGAAGAGTGACCTAACGGTTTTATTTTAAGAAGACAATATTTATAATGTGCTGGAAATTCTGTCCCTTGCAGCTGTTAAAACTAGGGGTGAGCAGCTCAAGCTGTCAGCTCCCGTGCAGGGAGGGTCAGGAGAGGTCGGCGGTGCCTGGAGCCAGGCATCAGGTGGGGTCTGAGGCCGAGGGTGGACCCAGTCTGGACTGGGGACACGGGCATGGGAGGCGATGTGGGGTAGGTGCTGGGTCTGGAGGAAGAGAGGACTCGGGGGTAGCCTGGGTTACCCCCCCCACCCCCAGGGGGTAGCTTGAGGCAGGAGACAGGAAGGGAGGGGAGCTCAGGAACATGCCCGCAGAGAAACTAAGGGAGACTGGAGTTTCCAGAGGGAGGGCTTGAGAGCCACGGGGAAACTGACATAAGGAAAACATGTTTGAGGGAGCTCTGGTTGAGGCTGGTGTGGACGGTCCAGGGCCCTAACTTGCTGCAGAGAGAGGTATGTCCTGAGGAGGGCGCAGGTGGCCTTGGGTCTCCCAGGGGGAAGGGGGCATGGCCGGCCTGTGGAGGGGGCAGGAGGGTGTGGCCAGGAGGGCGCCCCTGAGGAGGGGCCCTTTGGATGACGTCCTCAAGATCAGGTAGGAGTTTGACAGAAGGACGGAGAGAGTTTCTGGAACAGGAAACAAGGGGTCGCAGAGGCTGCAAGCTGGCCCTGGAGAATTTGGGGTGTTGAGGAGCCCTTGGAGTGGCGCAGGGGGGTAGCTCCGGGTCACAGTGGGGGCCCAGCTGAGACCTCTCATCCTCCTCAAATCCACAGAAACCCAACCCCGGACCCTCCCCCAAGCCTTCTGGCAATTCCACGAACTCCCATCCAACCGAAACTTGAATTTCTCTGAGATGATGCCTTTCTTTTTAAATTTTTTTTTTTTAAAAAGGTTTTATTTATTTATTTGACAGAGAGCAATCACAAGTGGGCAGAGAGGCAGGCAGAGAGGCAGGCGGGGGGCGGGGAATGGGGAGCAGGCTCCCCTCTGAGCAGGGAGCGTGATGCGGGACTCGATCCCAGGACCCTGGGATCATGACCTGAGCTGAAGGCAGAGCTTAACCCACTGAGCCACCCAGGTGCCCAAGACGATGCCTTTCTTTGCTTGGTCTGTGCTGGGGGTCACTGGCTTTGTTTGGTTGATTTTTGATGTTTCGTGTGATTGGTGTCTCCAGCTCACAGCCGTGAGCCTTGATGGATCGCTCGTGTCCGCAGAACTCCGCTGTCCAACGGCCGTCTGCCTTTGATGTGGCGGGGGGCACCGTCTCCGTGAGTCGGGGGTGGTCCTGTCGTGGTCCACGCGGGGCTGGTGCTCAGGGATGACGGAGCAGAACTGTACTGCCCACTCGCACTCTGGGGACAGGATGACAAGGAGTCCCCTCGGGACTCTCCCTGCAGGACAAGGCGTCTTGCAGGAGGAGCAGGCCACATGTGTCGCCTTGCGTAAGGCTAGAGCACTCAGTACGTTTGCGTCTCACTGTGACCCAAAACACAGGAGTGACTTCAGCACCACGTCAGTCCCGAGGTTGGCGGAGGCCTGGTTCCGAGCTGGCCTCGTCCCTCCTGCTCATTGATTCTGTGTTCTCAGTCTCCGCGCGTCCCGGGGGCCCCCTCCCTGGCACGCCTGACTTCCTGGACCCGCGTTGTGGCCCCGGAGCTCCCCCACCTCCTGCTGAGAATTGCCTGAAGGTCTTTTCATCACCAAAGCTCCTAAGGGGGCCCAGTTGGAAAGCATCAGCTGCCCACATAGAAACGTGCGTGTGCAGAAAGACCGCTGTTGGGGGTGGGGGGGGTGTCTCTGATCGGCACAAGAAAGGCCATACTACCTTGGTGTATATTTTTAGGGGGGCAGAGTGCAGACCTCTGTCTCCCCTCATCGCTCAGAAATCCTCTTAAAGAACCAGACTAGCACGTCAGAGATACAGACGTTGGCTCCGATGAAACGAAGGGCTCAGGGAGAGAAAACAGGAGAAACTGTAAAAGAAGGAACATGGGAAAATCTGCAGGCTGGCGGGGGGTGGGGAGGGACCAGCGCTCGGCCCTGAAGCAGGCCGGGACGCGTGAGGGCAGTGGAGGGAGACAGGAGGTCTGCAAGTTTCTGGGGACAGAGTCTGGCCGACGGGGACGGTGTCCCCCCTCCCCTGCGACGCTGGACGTCCTGCCTTCCCGGCCTGAGTGGACAGGACCGCGGGCCCCGCAGACCAGCTGTCGTCGGAAGTGTGAATGAAGACATCTGCAGACGCGGCAAGTCTTCTCAAAAGATGGGCCTCCCGCGCAGCCCCCCGAGGAGACCACAGGGACGCGTGCCCAGATGGAGGGGGACCCAAGGATGGAGGCAAGGGCGCTCAGGAGTCCGGAGCTGCTCACCACCCGAGCCCAGGCACCGCAGAGGGACGCGCCCGGCCCCAGCCTGTGTCCTGCCTCCCGGGCGGGTGGGCCCCCTGCACCCCGGCCAGGGCTTGACCCCGAGGCGGACAGACGGACCTCGCAGGGAGGACGGGGGTAGGGCACGGGGGTGTGGCCAGGGGCACCTGGCCCCAGCGCCTTCGCCACCAGCAGCGTCTGCCCAGGTGCACACGCTGTGGGACCGCCACGCGCGCGGACCCCAGACGGCACCACACACAGATGACAGGGGGTCTGCACACCAGCACAACCAGACCTGCGCACAACACAAGGCCCACAACAGCTACATGACACCTGCAGACGCCGGCCTCCGCTCTCCACCACAACCAGGGCTGCACGGACCACGAGACCAGCACACCAGCACACACACGTCCACACTCACGACACCCACGTGAACCAGTGCACCGGTCCTCACAGCATGACCGGCACAAAACAACAAAGTCTGACCTACGTATCCAGCGACAAGAGTGCGTGCAGGTCATAGGAACTAAGAAAATATGAAAAAGTAAATCGCTACCTTCCTACGGGTCGCACTAGAAGTGAATGGATAATAAATTTGCTTGAGCAAGCAGTAGTAGTATTTTCGGAGTCCTGATATTACACTGATTTAACCAAAACGACGTTGGGGATGCTGGGAGGGGACAGAGTGGGCCGCCATGAGACCGGAGGGTGCAGCCCCCAGAGGGAGCCGTCCGGGGCCTCGGCAGAAGCCGGTTCTTCCCAGCCGCGGAGGCAGATGTGGCAGGAAGACAGGAGAGAGTCCGGCCTGGGAGGTGCCATAGGAAACCAGGCAGAGCGGTTGTCTTTTGGCTTCCGTGGTGTGTGTATGGTTTGAAGCTGTTCACTTTTATTTTTTTAAAGATTTATTTATTCGAGAGAGAGAGTGCAAATGAGCAGGGGAGGGGCGGGGGAGCGAGAGAATCTCTAGCGGATTCCTGCCTGAGCGCAGAGCCCAACGCTGGGCTCAATCCCACGACCCTGAGATCAGGAGCTGAGCCGAGATTAAGAGTCGGATGCCTGACCCCCGAGCACCCCCAGGCGCCCTGTAACTGTTCACTTTAATAGAGGGGAAAGTGACCTGGGATGAGAAAAAGAGAAAGACGTGGGAGTGAGAGGTCCGGCTGCTCCGTCATCCAAGGGCCCTGCCCTGAGAGGTGGCTTGAGCTAGGTGGGGGACAGTTTTCTTCCCGCGGGTCACCTGGGTATGTGCCATGCCCCCCTGGGGGGCCCTCCTGTTCCCATGTCCCAGGTCCCAGATCTGGAGACACGGTACCTGTTGGGGGGACATGGGCCATCCTGAAGTCAGGAAGCTGCTGATAAGGTCCTGTGGCCACTGCAGAGGCCCGTGTTCCGTGTCCATCCCGCATAGACACACAAAGAGGGACTCGGCTTCCTACGTCTGCTTTTGAGAGCCCCTGGCAGCCTGCAGATTCCGGAGTGGGAACCAGTGGGTGGGTGAAGTGGTTCTTGGAAATTAGTCTCCAGGCAGTGAAGCATTCCCCGAGTGGTCACTGAGCCCCGGGCTGCACGCGGCCGAGTGGTGGCCTGTGGCACTCAAACTCGGTCCTCCTGGTGGCATCACGGTGGTGGGAGAAAGGGGCATGGGCATGAACAGCGACAGCCTGGGGCTCTCTGGGCCCGCCCAGAGAGAGCATACACGCCCCGCATGGGGGAGGGGGGATGCACCGAGATGGGATAGAGGCGAGGCGAGGCGAGGCAGTGAGGCTGGTGGGAGGGCGGGTGACGGAGGCTCTGAGAAGGTCCAGAAATGAAAACTCTGGGGCGTGGGCAGTCACGTCACTGGGCTGGAGCAGAGTCACGTGTGATGGGAGACAAGGTTAGAGAGCACTGGAGACTATAACCAGTTCACACAATCGTCAGTGTCAGGTTCATGGGTCTGAACTAAGCAACCAGGTGTGACTGCTGTATCATGCTGCTTCCCTCTGACACCGAAGGCTTGGCAGAGTCATGGGGGCATGGGGTTGTGCCGTGGAAACCATACCTGTACGGGCCGGAGGGGGCCTCATTGTGCAAATGAGGAAACTGAGGCCCCGGGAGAGGAAATAACTAATACGGAGCTATCTAACGTCCAGAAGAGGGCAGAGGCAGACTCACACCCTGGTCCCTGGTGCCTGTGCCCTCCAGCAGGACCAGCCCCTTCCCTTGCACTTGCACACGCAGTCTGTGCTCTGGGCTGCGGTTCTCTGGCATGTGAAACAGTGTGTGCACAAGTGTACGTGCCCAGATAAGTTCAGACACTGCTGGGCTAAACACATGCCGGCAGATTTTTGTTACAGGACTTCTCAGGGCCTTTACTGTGCCATTGTGAATCAGGACTCCAGCATGGGAATCTGCAGGGTCTCACCAATTTACTGGCCACAGAATTCCTCTCTACCCACCTGCTACTTCCAGGGATCCACACCCCACCCAAGACCATCTTTCAGGAACATTCTGCAGCACACATTTGCCAAGATATTTCGTTCATTTGCTTTTCTCTTTTCGTAGTTTTCCCTTACAGCTTTTAATATTTTACAGCACATGGGCCCAGTGGAAAACGTCCTTCTTGCTTAAGAAACGTTCCCTGAGCCTCTAGACCAGGGCTGAGCACTTGAAATGAGTGATCGGAGTGAAGATAGGGTATACGTGTGAAAAAAGTCATTAATTATTCTTATATTAATTATATGTTGAAATGATAACAATTTGGTTATATTCTTCTAACTAAAACGTTACCAAAATTACGTGTGTGAATTCCAGCAAGACTTGATGTAGGTAAAGGCACGGTTGTTCTAAAGGTTTGTATAGAAGGTCAGGGGATGAGCCTGGCTTAAACCATCTCGAAGGAGAATAAAGTGAGAGGCAACGGTCCACCGCGTTGTAGGACTTACTCCAAAACCGTGGTCCTTCCGCCGGCATTGCCTGCTGTCCGCCGAGCCTGGTGCTGGCCGGGGACAGACACCGCGGCCGGTGTCGGAACAGGAGAGAGAAGGCAGATGTGCAGCCGCACGAGTAGGGCCAGCTGGTTCTGGGCAGAGGCGCGGAAGCATTTCCGCTGCAGGTCTGTGGGCAGAATGACCCTCGGCGTCCCATCACACACAGACATCAACTCAAATGGGAGAATGCAGCTTAATGTGTGAAAGTGTAACACTCTCCCGAGAAAGCTCAGAGGAGATTTGGGGAGCCAGGGCTCAGCGTATGGGTCGTAGCCAGGAGACCAGAAACATAATCCGCAGAAGCAAAGATTGGTGCGTGGGGCTTGATCACATGAGAAACCTTCGTTCTGCCAAGCCCCCGTTGGGAGGATACCGAGCAGAGCTGTAGGGAGGGAGAAAATGCTTGGGAGCCACGTTTCTGACGAAGGAGCTAGATACGTGGGGACCCTGGAGATGCAACAGAGAAAAAAAAACCCAGGCAGTCTGAGAAAATGGCAGAGGACATGGGGGGACACTTAGCGATGAGGGTTTACAGATGGCAAAGTGACCACGAGAAGGAGTCCAGTGACCTTCACCTTTAGGGACGTGCGAAGGGAAGCCCATGGGAGATGCCAGTGTCCGTCTGTGAGAGCGGCTGCAGTCAGACTCGGTTTCAACCCCAGATGCTGGCGAGGACGCGGAGACGCTGAGCGTCTCAAACACTGTGATAGCTTCTTAGTCAACAAAGCGTGCACTTGTCGGCGACCCGGCCTGACCCCTTGCACTCCAGGGCATGGATCCCAGAGAGGTGACAGCCGAGTCCACACAAAGCCATGCACGCTTGTTCACAGCTGCGTTATAAGCAAAAGCCTCAAGTGGGGGAAAGCCCAGGCGTCCGCCGGCACGGGAATGGTTAAACCAACCATTTCAGAGCGGAGTATTACAGCTCTGAACGGGGATGCCCTGATCCCTGTGACAACCTGGAGGGACCTCTGGGGCATTTTGCTGAGTGAAAAAAAGCCAGAGTCCAAAGGTCCCGTCATGCACAATTCTGTCCGTACGACAACCTTGAAATGACAGCGTGTCAGAGACGGAGACTGGCTTCGAGGTGGCTGGGGGTTAGGGATGACGAGTGGGGGGTGACATGGAGGGGGCCCGTTGGCAAGATCTTTCCAGATGGAGCCGTCCTCCTGCATCTGGATGGTGGGGGAGGCCACCCAGAGCTGCGGCTGTGGCGGCGGCGCATGGAGCGACACGGACGCGCTCTGCGCCGTGGCCTCGTGGGAACCGTGCCGTCGCCCGTAGTTCCATAAGCCAGACCGTTGGGGAAGAGCACGTGGAGGGTATTTGGGGCCTCTCTGTGCTCTTTTGGAAATTTCCTGTGATTCTATAATTATTTCAGAATGTAACACAAACAGCTCCCGGTGCGTTGTGCGTGTGGCTCACCCGAGACTTGCATATTGGAGGGCGCGGCCGGGGTGGATCCCTCCATCCCAGCCAGGAACAGACTCGCTCCGGGAACCCTCCCCCGTCACCTGTCACACAGATGGTCCCGGGAGGGGCAGGGAAGGCCCCGCCAGGCCAAGAAACCAGAGAGAATCTTCATTTCACACTTACGTCACCGGCCGCCCTGAAAACGCCTCTTCTCGGAGTTATTTTAGCCGCCTGCGTTCTAAGGTTGTGATGTGTTCGTTGTGCAACATTTCCACCCGGGTTGCTTTTTCTGAATCGGTGCTTCTGCAGGTCCTACTAAAAGATGATCTTTTCTCCACCTTCTACCCACCAGGATGGCGACTATAAAAACAAAGGAGCAGAATAGCAGGTGTTGGGAGGGCGCGGGGCGGCGAGTCTCCTCGGGCACCGCGGGTGGGGACGGGCGGTGACCCAGCCACTGTGTGCGCCGTATGGCGAGTCCTCAGCCCATGAAACAGAGTCCCCCTGCAATCCAGAGTTCTGTGTCCAGGTCCACACCCGGACAAGTGGAAGCGAGGACTCCGAGAGGTGCTTGTACCCCACGTGCACGGCAGCATCATTCACAATAGCCGAGGGGTGGAAACAGCCCCGTGGCCGTGGCGGGTGAAGGGCTGTGCACGGTGGGGCCGGGCCGCGCGGGGGAGGGGTATCCAGGCCGCAGGAGGAAGGGCGTTCTGACCCCCACTGCCCCGCTGGGGGCCTTGGAGGACATCGAGCCAAGTGACGCGGGCCGGACACAAAGGACATGTTCTGTAGGATCCCACGTGTGCGAAGGGCCTCCAGTAGTCAAACTGGCACACAGTAATCTTCGTAAAAAGTGTCCACACCTGTTTCCCTGGGGAAATTTGAGTTGTGTGGCCTGTGCTGCTTCTCTCCTCTCCAGGCCGGTGTTTCCATAAGGGTGGGCTGTAGAAGCCTCCTAATGGTGGGGGTTCCATAGAGCCGTGCTATGTCCTTATAGAAGATTCCAGCAAAACTCAGAGTAGTCCGATGAGGTGTCTGGGCTTTCTTTTTTGTGTGTGTGTGTGTCTGGGCTTTCTGAGTGGAGGGCAGTGGTGGGACGTCTTCCCCGCATCTCAGAGTTCTGGCTGGCAAACACTTGTCACCATGGAAATGAACTCTGGTCCCCTCCCCACCTGCCCGAGGCAGCCAGGCTCAGGCCCCTCGGGTGACCAGTGGCCATCACTGGAGAGATGTGGCTGGCTTGGTGCCCTCCTGCAGCCAGGCTTGGGTCCCAGACGGATTGTGACCTTGTGATTGACCTTGGTTGGGGGGAGCTGCCTGGTAACCACAGGGGAAGCAGGTGGGCCTTGCTCAGAACTTTCCCCCTTTGTACTGAGGAAGGTGTGCGTGGGGGTTTCCCTGGGGGGCGGAGGGCGAGGATCCGTTTGTTTGGCCAAGCCTGGGTCCCACATACAGCCCTTCCAAGTTTCCTCCCAGCAGGCTGCAGGGTGTGTCTGTCCGGTCGTATTTGGTGGCAGGGGGGAAGGCTCGTACCTGCTCTGCTGCCCCAGACAAAGCAGAGCTTCACCACGTGGCGCCGGCGGGTGCCTGTGGATACTGGGGCAAGGGACGGATGTGGCCCCGTGTGAGCCAATGGAGTGTTCTCATGGGCACCAGCGCTGTCCTGAAAAGCCGCCATTTCCCGAGACAGCATCGCAGTTTGCAAGCTTTCTTCACTAACACAGATTTTCTGTTCAGACTTTCAAGTGCATGGAGCTGGAAACCCTTCAAAGAGGCACAGCATCCAAGGGAGAGGGAAGGCAGGAGCCCCAGGAAAGCGAGGCCAGGCCCGCACCGCCCCCAGACGGCGCACGGGAAGGGCCTCGTGGCCGGGCGCCGGCCTGCGTGGGGGGACTGAGCAGGCGGGTCCTGGGCAGCGGGTGGCTGAGCCTTGCACAAGCAGATGCTCTGGAAATACTGAGGAAGTGGGATAAGCATTTACAGTCCCTTTGGATGGGAACGTGGGGAGTCTCTTCCGGGTCTCCCCACTAATCTACCCCAATTTCTGAGATTCCCGTCCTAAGTTTGACAAATGAGGCATTTGAAGCTTTCCGATCTATTCTTAATTATCTGGCGATACCAAGGAGCCCAGTGGAAAGGTACCGAGGCTTACTGTAGGTGGAGCGTGGCGCACAAAGGACATAAGAATTTGAAAAGGGAGAGAGTAGAAAGATCAAGATCAAGGTTCTGTTGGAAATCTGGGTGAAGAACAAACAACCCACAGACATTGGCCATGATCTATGACAACTTGAGACAACTGTTTAATAAGAAGGTCAATTTCATGTTGGGATTCGGGAGGGAGAAGAGTTGATGAGGAGGGAGGTATCTGGAGGGTGAGCCTGGGCTCTGTGTTGAAAGAGCGGGGCTTGCATGGGATGGGGGGGTCTCCCACTGTGGTCTCAAACTGCAGAGGCAGGCCGTACCCCAGGAGGGGACCTCGGTCCCCAGCTGGGGGTGGGGTGTGCGTGCAGGGACATACACGGAAGAGCAGACAGCTCTGTTAGCACGTGCCATCCCACCCTGGGCCTGGCCCTCGCCGGGCCCAACAAGGCCAGTCGATGGCTCTTGCCCTGTGGGTCCTGTAGGGTCACTGGATAAATGGCACACGGAAGTGATTACAGTGGTCAAAAGTGCGGTGAGGGAAAATCGCAGGGTGCTTTTAGAAAGTGTTACAACGCCTTAATTTGGACAGGTGGACCAGGAAACCCTTCCCCAAAGATGTGCCAATTAAGCTCGGATGTGAAGAATGAGTAGGAGTAAGCCCAAGGCAGAACCCGGGGGAGGTTCCAGGCACAGGGAAGAGCATGTGCGAGACCC